>CM028359.1:31836189-31891581 GCA_016618105.1 Dendrobium huoshanense | reverse complement strand
TTTATTGTTAGTCTATTTAGAACTAATGCTTACAGCTGAGTTCGTTCAGAAATGCAAATTGGTAGAATCCCTGTACTGTCCCCTTTTTTTTTTGTTTTATGTATAACTGAACAGAGAAAGATATAGATGAATGTTTGTCCATCAAGAAAATGTGAAGAGTGTATTTTCAGTAAATATTTTGCGCATGCTCCAGAAACTTTGACTTCCTTATCTATGTGAACAACTCAAGGCCTATGGATCCTGCTGAAATTAGGAATTTGAGAGGAAAAAGCTTACTTTATCATACAGTATATTCCCTATTTATAGATCTATACACAAGAGGTCTAATGAAGAAACAAATAACTATAGAATAATTGCTGAAATAAAATCATTCCTAAATCAGATGTCTAGTTATTGAAGGTACCCAATGTGTTTCTAGAAGGCCTCCCACTGATCCATTTTTGTAGTCGTTGGATCTACGAGGGAACTGAGGGCTGAGATTTAGCAGATCTGAAGTTCAGAACTTCAAAAAATTAATCAGACTTTCTAATTATTATGATTTTAAATTCAGCTTTTTCATTCCCCCTTTTTTATATTTTCAATGTAAAGCTTGTAAAATTTTTCATAATTATCTGTTTTAAATGAAGGTTAAGTTTTTGTTTGGATAATTTACATGGGGTTACATGTTAGCCAAACTACTAGCATTTTATGATTTGCTACAACAATAAATCTTTATCCCACTATGTGGGGTTGACCAAGTTATGATTTGCTGGAAAAGAAAAATCATAGGCTGCTTTAGTGTAGTTAGAAGTCAGATTTAAAATTTCCAGGACTCCATTGTGCTTGAATTTGGCATTGCTAGCTCAATCTATATTTAAGAGATATAACATTGTTTTTGCTAAACTTGCGTTATTTGATATTGTTTAAACATTTTGTTGTAGTTATTCATGTGAAAGACAAACTTGGCAACAAAATCAGAGATAACAGAGTCATTAACTACATCCAACAGGTCAGATACCTTCATTAATTAGAATTCTGAATGCACTTAAAAATAATATCAATTGATAGATAGCCTTTTACTTTCTCATTTTGCATGATATAAGCAACTGGACACTTCATTCTATGATTCTCCATTTGATTCTTGTTATTCTCTGAAGTACATAAAGTTAACAATGTATCCTTTCTTAAAGGCCATATATCGAAAGGGAGGGCTTAAGAATCCACAAGATCAGGTTATGAGCTCCTATGAAAATAGGTTAAAGTCTGAATCTTGTCATGAGCGCACAGCTATTGAGATAACCGGGATCAATCGGCCTGGTCTTTTCTCAGAGATATCAGCTGTGCTCGCGGAAGAAAAGTGCAATGTCATCGAAGCTCATGCATGGAGTCATAATGGCTTCCTTGCCTGTGTAGTATATGTCTCTGATCAATCAACTGCTTCCTGTATTGATGATCCAATTAGACTTGGCACAATTGAAGGCCATCTCTCAACTGTCCTAGCAAACAACATCCATGATAAGGATCACATTGGTGTTAAAGCATGTTTCATAGAGTCTGATCGCTCAATGTGTCAGACAGAGCGTCGGCTCCACCAGCTCATGTTAGCTAACCGAGATTTTGATGGATCGCAGAGTGGCCCGCATAGTTGTTCGAGCACTCTCGTCCCATCCATGAGAGGCGGAACGGAGAAAATGGTGACTATTGATCGGTGCGTTGAGAAAGGTTATTTGATTGCTTACATTGAGTGCACAGATCGACCAAAGCTTATGTTTGATACCGTGTGCACACTTACCGACATGCATTACGTAATCTTCCATGCTTCCATCACTTCCCATGATCAATTTGCTAGTCAGGTTTGTACTAAACTTTTTCTTTTTTCCTTTCATTAGATTAAACTGTTGTTGACAGTGAGTGAGTAAAAATAGTTAGCTTGTTCTTATTATAAGAGGTCTTTGTTTTCATGTAAGAAATAAGAGAAGGAAAATACCTTGCATTGAACTATCTGTAAAGAGGTTGTATAACTTCTTTGCTTATGCTTTTGTACATTTAAAAAAATACACCATGGCATAAGCAGCTAAATGCTAGCTTTGAAAATGAAACTTTTGTTGTATATGCTAACCTTCGAGATTCCCAAATCCTTTGTGAATGAACTATATGTGACCAGAACTTCTTATGAAGGAAATGAGATCAAAAGTATTAAGGGAAATATTCAATAATTCAATATGTGTTGGACTATGCAGGAATATTACATCAGACATGAAGATGGTAACATCAAGGACACAGATGAAGAGAGACAAGTAGTTTCAAAATGCTTGGAAGCTGCAGTTGAGCGTCGAGAATGTGAGGTGAGCACCTAATGAAACATTCAGGCTTCTTTTTGGACGACTTTCTTACCGCATCTTAAAGTAGCTTTCTAGTACAAAAATTAAAAAATTTATACTATAAAGTTATTTTAAGAAGCAATAAGAAAGCCGTCCCAAACGAAACCTCAGTTAGCTAACTTGATGTGCTTCTTCTGTTCACTTCCATTGATCCAATTTGCTGATAGGGACTGCGACTCGAGCTCTGTGCAAGAAATAGTGTGGGATTGCTTCCTTATGTCACAAGAACTCTTCGAGAGCATGGGCTTACTGTTGCTCGAGCAGACATTGAAACGCATGGGGAGAAAACAAGCAATGTGTTTTATGTTCAGGATATCTCTGGGAATGAAGTTGACATGGAGATTGTTGATACTCTGAAAAGAGAATTGGAGTCATTGCCCTACCAAGTGAAAACTGAGCTCAAACACCAGAAGCAGAACTCCATGCAGAGAGTTGGATTCTCATTTACGAACTTGCTTAGATCTCAATTGGAGAAATTTACTCACGGCTTTATATCCCCATGATAGAAATGCAGGGACTTTTTTCTAAATTACCCTTTTTTTGTTTTTTATTTTACCCTCTGTACATGTTTAGAGTTTCGATCTGCTAGATTGTTGTTCATAATAGAATAAAAATAACCAACTTTCCTCAACTCAGTTATTCTGATTTAATTCAAATAGACATCATAAGCAAATTTGTTTTTCTTATATTTTGTCCTGTGTAATCTTTAGGGGCTCTTTGGTAGCAGGATTTAGGTCGGATTTGAGTGAAATCTAGCCAAACGGCCAAAAATGCAAAGCCGTATCTCATGGTAAATGAAAGTTGCGGTAGACGGAAAACTACCTCTTTTCATGGTAAATCCTGGATTTCCGAAATCCTCTGATTCGTCGGATTTAACCCTCTATTGGTGCGAGAGAGAAGAAGAGTCCGTTCATTAATGTTGTATAGCTAAACAGTCACACAGAATTTAACCACATTTATCATGAATGTTATCAAACAGTTTTCAGGATTCAACATAAATCTGGATTTAGAAGATTTATGAAATCATATTTAAATGAAATTATGTATCAAACAGCCCCTTAAGGTTGAGACATTTTCATTAAACTTTCAAAAAATCATGTGTATATTTGGATAAGAATTCAATTTCATTAATAGATCTCATGAAGTATAGATTTGTTTAATTTTAAAATTTCAACTAATTTACTAGTCAAAGCAGGAATTTTCTCTGTTACTCATAAAAGCCAGGTTATGCACGTTTTATACTGGTAGAAAAAGTCGAAAAATTAGAATAAGGTCTCAAATTAAATCTGAAAATTTAAATTGCGATTTCTTCTTAGGGCAGATCGATTTTTATTTAATTTTAATATTATTTTTGTTTCAAATTAGATAGTATTATTAAGAGTTATATTGAGTTTATTATAATTGAAGGCAACTAATTTGAATTTATCTTGTAATTCTTTTTTTTAAAATAAAAGTTTTATGCCTTTTTATAGTGATATTGACTGATAAATTCAAATTGAAAGATTTGTTTTCCTTTCATTCTTATGGAAGGTAGGTGCCCTTGGTCATGGATAGTTGCTAGGGGACATTCTCGTAGGGCGAGTCATTTGGAGGAGCTCATCAAGGATAGTTGCACCGTGGGTTTGATCTCTTAAAGCAAGTTTATATACTTTGATCTCTACAGGGGTGGGATGCCACTTGCCCACATGATGGTGTTGGCGACTACTATGAAAGATAAAGCTTCCTTTGCATGAGTGCTACTTTGGCCGCTTGCTCCACTTGGCGTATGCATTAAGTTTCCCAATTCACTTGCTCCTTTGAGGGAGTGTTATAGAAAATGATAAGTGAAATAAAGGAAAGGAATATATACTAAATTTACCAAATAAAAAAAGGGCGAATAAATAAGAATTATTGGCCTATTATAACTGTTGCCTCGAGCAGTGCGCCCTACCACATGATTCTCATTAAGACATGAATTTAACCATGCATTATCTCATCTTATAAATAGTGGCGAGGAGTGGTGTCTTCTGTACTCCATTCTTTGCCTCAAGTGAGTGTTACTAATTTTATTTAGATGGCCAATCCAAGTCATTCCAAGAATGCTAATATGAGTAAGAAGAAGCTAAGGAAAGCTCTCCTCTGCAAACGTAATTATGCTAAAGGTGAGGAATTGAAGCCTAGCCCGTTTGTGGATAAGAAGAAAGTGGTGACTATTGAGGTGAGTAGGCCCATTAGCATGGAGTCGAGCAAGGTGATAGTAGACGTGTTAAAAAGAGCATAAAAGGTTGAGCTAAGCAAGATGGTGGGAAATGGAAACATCCACATGAGGGGCATCCACTCTTCAATCTCTAATGATGTGCTGCTTACTAGATGGTGAACCCTGCAAGTGTTTGCATTACAGAGAGCATGCCAATCACTTGTGGTGGTGATTGCTGACCTGAGGTGAATGCTCCTTTACCCGTTTTGGCACCAACATAATCCTTCATGGAGGCCACAGGAAGTTACAACCACATGTTAGAAGAGGATATATAATCATGCGCTATTGGTAGAGGTAAGAAAAGTTCCATTTTGATTTTTTAAAAGAGTTGTGACTTGAGGCTGAATGTCACTAGCATTAATAATGCCACGAGTGCACTTAACCTCCGATGATATCTTAGATGACTAGTCGAACTAGTTTAAGGCATTTGTACTGACTTAATGAGCGCTTATATATGAGTACAAAAAACCTTTATGATATACTATCTAATATTCCATTTAGTCTTTTATTCTTTAGATAAATTGTTACTTCTTCTTAATACCTCCCTTTATATTATACTAGAGACCCCATTGGCAATGGGCACGGTTGGTCAGTGTTTGCCAACCTACGTAAAAATTGCATTCAATGATTAAGACTTTCAAGGTATCAAAGGGAAAGAGTGTAAATATATATATATAGTTGAACCTAACCTAGTAACTTTCCAGCACTCAGCCTTTGATAATACCATAAAATCATGAGCCCTCTCATCTTGCTGATGGTTAAATATTCAAGGTCCTTGGTTTAGGTTTATCTTCTTTGAATGCTCTTAACGAGTGAGTTTGTGCCTTAGAAGATGAGCTTGTTTGCACTTAGGTTATGTCTGAGAGAATAATCTAAGCCTTTGAGAGGGTAAGCTCAGCAAGTGAGGAGACCTCCACGGTGCTAAAGAGATGCAAGTGACTACAACAAAGGTAATGGTGACTCATTGGCTTCTAGAGTCCTTGTTCTTGAGTTAATTCCTAACTAGAAGGCGCTTTTAGTGGTGCATCCCAAATTGTTATTGATCCATAATATAGACTATTTTGTGGGGGATAAGTAAGCTCACCCCATTATGTAAATATCAAATGTAATATATGTTAAAATTCTAAGTAGTGATTTTTTTTTTTTTGGTATTTGTGTATATGTTTGCAAATTGTGTTCTTTCTTTACTTTATTTTATGTTTACTTTCTTACCATGTCTATTTAATTTTTGTGTACAATGAGTGTTTCATCTTCTAGTTGTACTCTTTTTTATTGAGGACAAGTTCGTATTTTTTTTTGTTCAACAGTGACTCTTAAATAATTGATTTTTAAAGTCTTCATTGAGTGAGTAAATTTTACTCTATATAGAGTGAGTTGAGGATGAATCTTTGTAGAGTGATTAAAGGGAGCAAGTTAGGAGTGGCTTCTCAATTTGTCAATTATGTGTGACCTCTTATTCTTCATACTAGGATGACCTCGCATAGATAAAGTGCAAAGAAAGATAATGATATTTTCATAATATTGAAGACATGGGGAAGATTTGTTGCATTAATGATGTGTATGACTCGTTCCTCAGAATCTAAATCACCAACTTTTTTATAAATGCTCCTCCTCTTCATTTCTTCCTTAATGCTCTCTTTTTGTAATTCTCTTTTTGTTATTGGTTGGTGTGAGCTTTGGTTCTATCTGAAGCTAGCCTAGATTTTGAATCTTTATGGGTCAATGTAAATCATGGAAAACTCCATGTCAAGCATCATAACTTTCATCTTGCACTTGTCGTGAGATACGATCAAGTGGAGCGTGATTTTGATTTTCCAAATTTTCATATTAAAGGCCTTCAAGGATGAAATCATCCAAATCTCCTCACTCTATATGACACTACTAAAAAATTAGCCTTTCGCAGCACATTTTTTGACTTTTCCCGGCGGTTATAACCGCCACAAAATTATTTGCAGCGGTCATTAAACCGTTGCAAAACCGCCGTTTTTGCCTTTCGCTGCAACGGCCTTCCACAGCGGTTTTAAGACCGGCGGGGTAGCGTTTTTTTGTAACGGCCTTCCCGGCGGTTATTACTAAGAACTCATATGCAACCTGATCAAACAATAATGAAAATGAAGGTCTACAAAGATGGCATTGTGTGAAATTATTCAAACATCATTTGTTTGCAAAATGGATTGTGTTGTTGCATTCAAAACATTGAAATTCAACCATATTAGTTATATATGTTTTGAATTTTAACTACTGTAAAACTCAAAGAAATATTTTTTTCTAAAAAAAAAAAAAAAAGAAAAATCTCGGCTACTGTTCCTGTGTAGTTAGAGCACTTCAATGATCAACTGAGATGCCACACTTAAAAAGAAAAAATAATAATAAACATTCAAATTTTTCTGAATGTTCATTGTAATTCCCTTCAATACTGAGTTTCTAAAGGATTTCACAGCCCATCCGTGACTTCAAGTATTTGTGGCGTGAGGGAAAGTTTTCTATATTTGTTTTTTTATAAAAAGACTGCATCCTAAATGTATTAGGAGGCTTTGCATTTCATTTCTAAAAACCAACGACTAAGCTACGGTTGTGATTAACCTAAACCCTAAAAAAAGCAAACGAAGAATATGAAGAAAAACAATGAGAAGAAAAAGTGAAGAAGAGGATGAAGGGGAAGAGACTCACGGTGATGAGGATGAAGGCACGGTCGGCCGAGATTCGCAAGAGGAGAAGATTTTCGCCGCAGCTATCCGGATTCGCTCCCGTCGTCTCGTTCGCGCGAGCAAGATCGAAGAGAGGAATTAGGGCTTTGAGTTACTTAAATTCACGGATGGGCTTTGCCGGCGGTTTTAACCGGTGCAAATAGCAGCGGTTAAAACCGCTGCAAATGGATTTAAATTTCTGATGCAACGCGTGGTGCAAAGAACTGCTGCGAAAGGGTTTGTTTTTTGGTAGTGTGAGGATGTGAAACTTGGTGAAATAAGTCAAGGACAAAGACTAAGTTAGTCTTTGCCAAGTCTCTTATAGGCTGGGCCGTGCTAAATCACCATATCCCCTAAACAAAAGATAAGGAGGTGGTCCCCAAGTTGAATGAGAAGAAAAATTTCACCTCTGATCAGTTCTAGGGGACGTTGCTACTAGTTTAAGATCATATAAATACCAGTGGCATCTACAACACCTTTTATAATAGGCAAGTCACCCTACCTATGATATCATTAAAAATTTTATGAAGTTTTCTTTTTGATGTAGTGCTGATAAGTGTAAATAAGGTGTATTTTTATGTGTTATATTTTCATTGAAAATATATTATTTTGGTTATATAATGTGCTGAAAAAAATATAAAAAAGGCATAAAATTCTAAGTATCATCTAGTGCCGCAACATCGGACAAATCAACGCCACCGTACATTCAAGGACACCACCTAAGAACCACAAAAAGGACATTGCAACGTCAACTTCTCTATCGAGCATATCTGCAGCATCAAAATATCAACTTTGTAGTGTCATGTTCTCTATCGTCCATCATCGCAGCATCACAATCTATAATGGATCAACGTCAAAATTGTTCTTCCAACTCTACAGTGTTCGAAAGTCTGCAGCACCACGTCATAGCAGTTGTAATTTTGTAAGGGCACAACGTGTCAGTGAAACAACATGACTATTCACTGAGTAACTAATCTCTGTCAGCAAGCACCATGGTGGAGCCAGAACAGTAGCGCAGCATAATTAGTTATTTTATTAAAATTTTTTGTATCAATAAAACCTAAACATTTTTAGGGATTGAGATAATCATAAATCATTTCACAATTTTATGGGTTACTCCACATTTCCCATCAAATACTAACTTTGGGTTTATTTTTATGTGGGATTCCAAGCTACTCCTACCCTTATGATCCTTCTTTATTAAATTTCCTTAATACTTAACCCTATATCGAGGAGGGTGTTCATAACCCAACCCGATATGACCCATAGATAGATAGCTCATACCATATTGAATTGGGAGAAGCTAGCCCAAGATTTAATTTTTGGGGATGCTCAAATATCTCATATAAATTTATATACTATATAGCTTCTAATTAACTTAAGTAAATAGAATAAAATCAAAGTCATCCAAAAATTTCCTTTTATTTCATCAAAGTATATATACCACATTTATAATACAATACATGGCTATGCAGACTCATAATAGAGAAATAAAATAAATAGCCATGACATATAGAAATTAAGAGAAATGCCTATATATATTTAAACTGATTAATATATATATATATATATATATATATATATATATATATATATATATATATATATATATATATATATATATATATATATATATATATATATATATATATATATATATATTAGGCAACAAAATTAAGTACTGGGCAAAATTTCATACTTTCAAAATATTACCATATTACAAGGGTTTGCTCAGAATATTAGTTTGAAGCTTTAATTATACTATAATATTATTTTCTTGGATCAAAACTAGTTTATAATTAAACAAAACAACACACCTTTCAAACAATTTGGTGGAAATTTTCTAGAAATAACTAAATATCAAGAATTATAATATACATAACATAAATAAATTTATCAGATGAAAGTTTTGTCGGCATACAATTATCTTATTTTTTTCTTAATAGAATTATATTTTAAATCAAGAAAATCCTAAAATTCTAGTATTTTGAAAATTAAGATAAACATAATATAACCTAGCTTGAGCCGGAAAACTTTTAGTACTGCATCGATTATAGAAAACGGCATGAAGTTGTCCAAACCCTAGCTTTCTCTTACTAGAACCTTCCTTTCTCTCTAGCTCACTGCCTTAAAATAGGAAAATGGAGTTTTAAATGGTGGAAATAGATATTTATTAAAAAAATTAGCCTGGTGTAACTCCCAATCTTATGCATAGTAGTACTACCACTAGCATTATAACACCCAAATTAATTTGGACAAGAGATCAAGAGCTCAAAGCTACGTCGCCGCCGAACCCTGGTCGTGAAACCCCAGGAAAGAATTTTTGGATTTCCCAATCATTCACTTAGACCCATAGGACATACTTTCTACCTGATTTAGACACTCAGAGATATGCAAAACATCCTCACATAAAGGCAAGAGATGTTAAATATAAAAATTTAGCTAGTTATTTTTTTTTTTCATATGAAGTTAGAACATGTGCAACTATACACAAAATTAGTAGGTGTTATCTCAATTCATTAGAAAAATGTCATCCTTTATATTTTAAAACTTAAATCAGTTGAGCAGATCAGGATATAATTGCCTCATCTTGGATTCATTCTACCAAGTGGCTTCTTTTTTTATTCTATGGTTTCACTAGACCTTAACCATTATATTATGTTTATTTCTTAACCTTCTAATGCCATATGCCATAATCCTTTTCTAGTTCCTATATGTATCTCAAATTCAAACGTATTTCAATTTCTTTCACGGACATTCGATGCTCAGAATAAGATATCCATTTCCTTAAATATGACACAACAAATATATCGTGAATATCAGACATATATTCTCAGAACTATAACATGTAAGAATATTTTTCTTTCAATAATTTCAATTAGTCTAACGTACCTTGGACTAAATTTTTCATCTTTTCGAAGCCTACTGATGACTTTCATTAATCTGATTTCACATACATGAAGTCTCCATCCTAGAATTCTATTGCTAATAACATTACTTTATCAATCATGCACAATTTTAACATATCCCTTATCATAATAATCTTTTTAATAGTATCATTAACTAAGGTTTTCCCAATCAGACTTCTTTCACCCACCTTTATCTAAAATAGAGTGGTTCTACACTTTCTACCATATAGATTTTCATATGAAGCAATACTAATACTTGACTGAAAACTATTGTTATAGGAAAATTCAATCATAGGTACGTGATCTTCCCAGCTACCAGTAAAGTCCAAAACACATAATCTCAAAATATTTTTTAACACCTGAATAGTCCTCTCAAACTATCTCTTAATCTGCTAGTGAAAAACTAAACTAAAGTGCAGTTTTATTCCCAGACCTTGCTGAATACATTTCTACAATAGAAAAGTTAACCTAACATCTCTATAAAAAACTATCACTTTTAGTATATCACTTTTGATATCCCATATAGTCAGACATTCTCTCCCATGTAAACCTGTGTTAATCTATCTACAAAATCAGAATAAAATGTATAAACTTTATCAGATGGTCTAATACATTCCACATAACATCATGTCATTTCCTCAACCTAGGGAATATCTTAGCAAAGTCTATCATCTCTTCTTGCCATTTTCATTCTAGAATAGGTAATGGTTATAGAAAGTTTCCTGGTCATTAATGCCCTACTTTTACTAACTAATAAACTTCATATTTTGAAATAAAATGTCACATCCTTATTCAATCTAGGCTGCCAGAACATGCTTTTTAGATCATTATATATTTTTCTACTTCCCAAATAAATAGTATAACTTGAATAATATGCTTAATGCAAGATCACTTATCTCAAATCTCCATAACTAGGAACCCATAGCCTATTCTTGCAAAAAATAACTCCATAATTAGATAATCACAATTTAGGTTTCTTACCAAATTTGATTTGATCGATCAACTTCAGATACTCTAGGTTGTACTTCTAAGCTTCCAAAATTCTTTCTTGTAGAGATGGTTAAATAGTCATCTTAGCCAGCATGATAGAATCTCAACCAATAGAAATGATCATCTCCAACTTTAATTTCCACATATTCTAAATCAAAAAATGATAAGAAGTAAGTAGAAGGCTTGATATTCCAAAAGAGTTCCATCTCAGATTCATCTTATCGAGATGATACTAAATAGGCAAATCATAATCTTTAATCAATTCATGGTAACTCCACTATTGCATATTCAGATCCTTATGGGTGGAAAAAATACATTAGACTTTAATTATCACTAATAATTTCTCACTTGACTCATTACAAGTAGTGTCTCCATATCTTCAATGCAAACATCATAATCGAAAGTTTTAAATCATGTGTCAGATATTGTCTCTCATTTGGTTTCAACTACCTTAAGGTATATACTATAACTTTCTCATGCTAAATCAAAACACATCCTAATCCTTTCAATGAAGCATCATTAAACACCTAAAATCCCTCTATACTATTGACATTACTTTTTTACTAGACTAAGGTCAAGAAGATTGACTTGGTCAAATTGACCAAGCCAGACCCTAAGACCCCTTCCAATGGGTTCAGTGAGTCAAACCAAATGAATTAAGTCCAAACCAAGGTCCAAGGTCAACTAGTTGACCAAGTCAGCCTAAGTTAACCAGGCTAGTCCAAGTCACCACTATTACTATTTGAATTTAGATCAATTTTAAATCCCCTTGAGCTCAATTCCTAATTAATTCAGGCTTGATTGACCATGTTGACCTAGTCAATAGTTGACTTGGTCAACTCGACCTTAATTTGGTTAAAATTGACATATTAAGGTCAAATACTTTACCCACATGGCATTTAAACACCCACTAGCCTCACTTTGACCCAAAACACGGCCAAGAGAGCTTAGATCTCTCTTAATTAACCCTTGGATATGTCCTAGCCATCTATCATAGGGTTGATAATATAAATAGAGGCCTAAAGACTTATTATAAAGGACTTTTCTTTTGGATCTTTAATCTTCTTGCCCAAGGACCCCAAGCTATATGCTCAGAGTGCAATATTATCTTTCTCTAATTTCTTTCTCTACCTTAGCCCTTCTAAATGATGGTATGAGCTATACATATTGATCAAGCCAAGTTAAACCTTTCCCTACCTCTAAATAGGAAGCACCTAAACTCATCCTTATGTGTCAATCCCATCTGAGAGAATAATGTATAGTCCTTAATTAATAGTCTTCTTAGGTCCCAACTTAAGATATAATTAACCACGGGGGCTTGTACCCATGGGAAACTGAATCTCACCTCAAATAAAGCCCACTCGAGCTGATGTAACAGATGGAGGAAATCTCGTGACTTTAATTAGATTATAGATATCATTACCCATCAAGGTGCGTAGGTGAAAGCCATTATCCTTAATAGTTAATCATATGTATGATCTCATCTACCCTCCTATTAACCTTCCTGCGAAGAGAGTAAAGGCCTATGACCATTTCATTCTACGGGATAGTACCACCGTACCCTTAACCTTCTGCCCCACTAAGCGGTATCCTTTTGGAGGCCCATAAATTTTTGGCGACCATGGTGGGATAGGTTTCTCATGCCTTCATTAGATTCTATATTATTCTCTCATGTGTGTACTCTAGGTTTGGTCCTCCTTAGTTAAGTCCGTCCTATTCTTAGCTATGGTCCTCCCTAATTAGGTCCATTTTTCTGTAGTTAGGTTACTCTCTAGTTAGGTTCCTTTCTTTTTGGCCTCCTAGGTTATTTCATCCCTTATCTATCCTTCTCCTTTTCTCATGATATCATATCATACTAATTATGTTAAATTCTATTTTTTGTTGGTAGACAATAACATGGCATCTTTTGTTCCTTCGGTTGCCATTTATTTTGGTTCTAACTCATGGGTGACACTTTATGAGTTCATACTGACCAGTTCTCTCATTGGGTGAATGAATTTTGGTTCATCATTGGGTGAATCACTTTTGGTTCCTTCACTGACTCTTTCTTTATCAGCCTTGGCAGGCCAACCCTTTCTGAGGCTACTGTCTTTTCTCCCCCAAAGAGGAGAGGTCATGCAGACAAGTGCCCTTATAGACATCTAATTACTTGATGGATAGTGCATGCACCTGCTTGTCCTACTCCTACTAGTGTGCAGCTCATATACCCTATGGCTAGGTAGTAAGTGCCTAGGCCACTTTTCGTTCAGCCTACTCGTCTAGCGATCAGGTGACCAGTACCTTCTGCACTAGTTATTCAGATTGCTCTAATCCTTTAAAGCCAGAAGCCAGTAGTTACCCCTCCTGTTGCTCCATTAGAGATTGCTCGTGTTTGGGTGCCCCCTCCTTCTTCCTCCTATAGGAAGAGGGGTGCCCAAACCTAGCCCCCTTTACTCTCTTCTCGTCGGGTTTCTATTTTTGCCCGGCTCTCTCACCTAGATACTACCGAGCAAACCCTGACACTCCCTATACAAGTAGCTCATATTCCCTCAGTCATTAAGTTAGTGGGTTTAGACATAGCCTCATCCTCTACCTTCGGCTTTGGGAGAAGGGCCCAAAGGAACAAGAAGAGGAGACTATGATTAGCTATATCTGGGGTAACAAGATAGCAGATGGCAAATTATATGGCTTAGTAGGAGCCAGTTTAGTAGAGGGTGGTTGGGAGTGAAGTCCACCTTAAGTTATACAGACCCTTGAGGTTATTGTTGCACTTGAGATTGATCTATTCCAGGAAGGATGGTTTTCCTCGCTAGCACATAGTGGTGATGAGGAGGATGTCTCTCGCATCACAGTGGCCCTTCATATTATTACTACTCTTCTTCATACTAGAGTCCCCAAGGATAATGTTGCTAGAGCCCTCACTTCGAGGGCTCAAAGCATTATTTGTTAGCATGGGGTAGAGGTACTGTTAGTAAGGAGAGGTTACTCCATCAGATCTCTCAAATGCATGATCAGTTATAGAAGTATTCCCTTAGATAGAGGTACTAGTGGTAGAGAGGACATCCACCATGGTAGTAGACTAGTATAGTTCCCTCAATCAGACCTTAGGCAGGTGTTCTCATTATTAGACAATGCCCATATCGTCACGGACATAAACCATAGTTGGAGCTTATCTGACCCCAGCTTAGCACTATTGTTGTAACTTCCCCTCCATAGTTAGAGGCCCCTACTTGGTCCCATCATAGTAGATAGGTACAGAGATGCCGATAGGTAGACTCATCTGTCGAGGTAATGTAGTTAGTTTTAGCAGTCAGACAGTAAGACATAGTTTCTCCTTCAAGATTAGAGGCAATTTTGATAGTTTATGATGCTTCGGTAGATATTGATGATGTTGTTTCTCCTAATAGTTCACTAGTCCGGGTAGAGCAAGCTGCTATGCTTAGTCCTCATAGGATCTCTTCTCCTATAGGCACATACATAGAGGCTTTTTATCAGACCTTCTCCGAGGAGGACTTACTCAAAGAAGAGTCATATGAAGATGTACCTATTTACCGTATGTGTGTTGTCATGAGGCAGGACCTTTCAAATGAGTAGAGAGAGCTAGATGATGATGTAGAAGAGCAGGGAGAGGCTAAAGTAGGTGGATCTCCCTGATCAGTTGAGACACATACTATAGTCCTATAGTTATAGACTCAGATGGCTGAGATGGCTAGTACCATGGTGGTGATGACCACCTAGTTGATAATGTTGGGGGCCATGCCCCATGTTATAGGCATAGGTACTATTACTACTGTTGACCTCATTTTTGTATGAGGTCACTTGGACTACTCTTGATCTTAAATCAATTTAATTTTCAAAATTAATTTAAATTCTAGGATCCTTCTAGAATCTTGACCCTAGGATCTAGGCTAGGATTCTTCTAGAGCTTAGACCTTAGGAGCTGCCCTAGATCTTAAACTCCTCCTAGACTTCAAGTTCTAGAAATTTCTTAGGCTCTAGGATCCTTCTAGATTCCTAACTTTAAGATATATTCAGACCTTAGGATCTACCTAGATCTTAGGTCAATTAAGCCAAATCCAAGGTCCAAGGGTTTTGTCCTAAAGGCCTTTTCCATTGAATTTTCAAACACTTTGAAACCCAGTTAAATGACCTCCGATTCAGAGTCTGTCAGTTGCATACTGATGGGACATGTCTCTGGAGGCAACCCTCCAAATTTGAGCCCATTCCGAGGTCTCTAACCTCAAAAACTTAATCGAAACTCAAAGGCTGTAAAACCTTCAAATATTTACAGCCTATGCCACTGGACCTGTCACTTTGAAGATTCTGACCCTAGAGCCTTCACCAAAGCCTCTAGTCACTTCCAGACCTTTAATCTTGATATGTTGAACTTTAAACTGCATTTTGGTAGACCCACTTTGACCCCCAGTTGACCAGGGGTCAAAATGACCAAAATACCCCTATGGGGCTCAAACGGTGATTTCAAACCAAATGAACTCCGAATTGAATGCGATCACTTGCAGCAAGTTTTAAATGTCATTTCAAACCTGTTGGACCCATTCCGAGGCCTTGGGTCAACCTAGTTGACCAAGTCAACCTAGTTGACCCAAATGGCCCTTTAAGGGTTCGAACAGGCGTTTTGAACCAAATGACCTCCTTAGACCTTGGGATCACATCCAGTAGACTCAAAATGCTATTTTGAATTGATTGAACCCATTTTCAAATCTAGGACCCACCTGGTTGGCCCAGTCAACCTAGCTTGACCAAAATCAACCCTTAAGCCCTTTCACTTTGAATTAAATTCCAAATGGTTGTAAATCTTTGTCAAACCCTTTCAAGGCTATTTTAATTAATTTCTCAAATAATTTTGGTTGCCACCTTACCTTGGGTTGACCCGTTGACTGGTCAACATGGTCAACAAACCCCTTTAAGAGGCTTAAGTGACCAAATGGCTTGATTCATGCTAGCCTAAACCCCATCAAATCATTCAATCAACTCAATTAGTCTCTTGGCATGCCACATCAGCCACCTTGGCCCATTGACTGGTCAAACAGTCAATGGGTAGTCAAATGACCTTTTTAATGGTAAAATCCCCATCAAACTTTGATCCCTCCCTTTAAATATTAAATCCAAGGCATCATATCAACTCCCTAAGCCACTCTAGCTGCCACCTCAGCTTACATAGACCCATTGACTGGTCAAACAGTCAATGGGTGGTCAAAGGAGCTTCCAAATGATTAAAATCCTTAAGCAAACTTGTTAAACTTAAATCCCATTTAATCTCAGCTGTTAATACAGGCTCTAGAACCTTCCTAGACCTATTATTGACCCTTGGATCATAATCAAATGGCTTGAATCAAATCCTTGAGCTCATGTGAGACAAAATGAACTTTCCACATAGGCTGTCCTCTTGTCCTTGATTCCATCTGCTCCCAACCACTCCTAGGACAGATGGCAACTATCTAGGAGCTCTCAAATTTGATCCCAACCGTCCCTTAATCCTAAGGACATTTGAATAGGGCAAAAGGAAGAGATATGCCCTCATTCTAAAGAGATCAATCTCTCTCCACTCTCAATCTCCCAAGCCAAAGTCTCTGTTCTATTGAGCACCCCAGAGACTCCTCAACACATCCCCACTTAAATCCCGCCGGTCAAAGCCCTCTCCGGCGAGCTTCCCGGCGAACCAAGCTTGGATCCGTTCAAGCTTATTTTGAGTTCGATCCAGACGTTATCAAGCCGAGGTTTCTTCTACAAAAAGGAGCGTGGACAGCCTACAAATGCAACCATCCCTTAAACGGTTCAATCCGTCCATTAAAGCGATGTAAAACTCTAACCCTAGTTTAAGACACCTAGGTTAAATAGCTTTTGATTTAATGCATCTTAGGCTATAAAATCGATTCCCCAAAATTTCTGTTCACTATTTTAATCCATGTTTTAAATTTCGTTTAATTTGATCGTCGGGTTTAAGAGAACGAGCCAAAAAACCAATCCTAGGGTGTTCTCGCGGTTCAGTCCAGGTCCGCCAGTTCTGGACCGTTGATCGAGCGATCAACGGTCCCGATCAAGCCATTCCGCTGTCCGTTCGACCGTGTATTCATGGCTTATCGGGCGATCGCTCGTTCGGCTGAATCACAGCCGTTGATTCATTACAGCGGGCGATCGGGCGGTGGGCGGCAGCGGCTGACGTGGTTAAGTAAACCGCGTCCCGCCGCCGCCAATGATTGGCATTAAATGCCGTGCCGCGGTTTTGATCCAACGCTTCCGAGAGCGCCACGTCACCCGCCGTCACAGCGCCTCGATCCAGCGAGCCACATCGCGCCACGTGGCTCCGCGTTTTGGCTGGCCGAACCAAAACGCGCCACCTGGCGCCGCCGTTTGATTTAATTAGTTTTAATTAATTTTTAAAATCAGAAAATTTGATTAAATCATAATAAATTAAATATTAATCCAAAAAATCAATGTAATATATCAAATTTTTCAGAAAATTAAGATCTTTAATTCAAAACTAAAATTGATTTAAAATATTATATATATTTTAAATAATTTGAATTATTAAATATTTATTATTAATTAAAAATTTATTGAAATATTTTGGAATATTCAAAATTTATTTTTTAAGTTACTTTCTTAAATATTCAGAGAATATATTTAAAATATTTAATCTAAATTAAAAATTAATTTGATATATTTTATATATTTTAAATAATTTTGATTATATAAATTTTGAATATTTAAGTAATGTTTAATTATAATAATTTTTCAAAATTTCAAAGAATCCCTATTTTAAATCATTTTATATTATTAAAATATTTTCAAATACGCTTTAAAACTATTTTTGATATTTACTCAAAAAACTATTTTAAATTACTTTAAATTTTCTAGAATTTCTAAAACTAATCTATTTTGTAGATATTAAAATTAATTTTAAAACTATATATGTTAAATTTTGAGAGCACTTGAGAGATCCTTTTGAAATCTTAAACATAGATTAGGCTTGATTGAATAGAAATTTATGGGGGATGATTAGTGAGTGATTACATTCTAATCATTCACTAATCAAAATTTTATACCTTAATTAATATCAAACTTTGCATGCTTAGGATGCACATACCACCTAGTCTAGGTTCTCCTAGATTTAAGGACTTGAGTGTGATGCTTATGTGTTTCATTCATGCTTGTTCAAGGTTTAGAGAAACTTTGATTTGAACCTAATCAACTTAGTGACATCATTAAGGACAACAATTAAGGACCTTTGCTAGAAAATTTAGAATATTTCCGATAAATATGATTCACTTCCTTTTGAGTTGAAAATTCAAACAATTAAACTTAGTGACATGTATAACCACTAGGAGAATTTTTGCTGAATTTGGAAATCATTAAGGCCCATAATTAATTTTCTAAGTATTAAACCTTAATTAAGCCATTAAACCTTCCGGAAAATATAATAAATCCATTTTAAATCCAAAAATTATGAACAACCCCTCTAACTGATCATAATTGAACCCTTAATCATTGAAAATTAAAACCAAAATTATTTGACAGCAAATTAAACCTTAATTTAATTTTAAGTGAAATTGAATATTTAATTAATATAATTAATTAAAAAATATTAAAAATTCCAAAAATGTCCCAAACACTTGGGAATCTCTCCTTAGGTCATTCCTGACCTTTGGAGCTGATTTCAAGGAGTTGGGAACTCATTTGGAGCAAAATTACAAAAAGGGCCCTCTAATTAAGTAATTTCAAGAAATTCATTAAATACCCAAACTTCAAACCTTCATAACTAATTCAAGAAAAATCAAAATTGAGCAAACTCACTTGAATTCAACTCACAATAACTCCTAGTATTTATCAAAAATATTAAATTCCAGAAATATGTAATATTTCAAAAAGTCAACAAATCGGTCAACTCTAGTTCAAAACTAGTTCAAAACTTCAAACCTTTGTAATAAAATGTAGAAAAATCCAATTTTAACGTACTTACTGTTTAACTGATCGTAGTAAGGTCTAGTATTTTAATAAAATACAAACATTCCAGAATTTAATCTTAATCAAAAAGTCAATTTTCAACCCTTTAATTAAATGATTAAAATATTCAAAAATTCATAAAACTCAAAATTATTCTAAAACTTCAGAAAATCTTAACTTGATGTTTAAGGCATTCAACAAATCTTTTAAAACACAACAACCATCCTAAAGATGAAGTTTATTGGCTGGACTACTCCGGGCTGCGGGGCTAAGTGTCCTAAGGAGGCTGGTTCCTCGAGCCTGGTGGCACAACGCCACGAATGGATTCCAAGGGGTGTTAAACCTTAAAAATAGATTAATTATTAATTATCTAACCTTTTAAAACCTTTAAATTAACTACATTAATTCGGTTTATCGGCTGGACTACTCCGGGCTGCGGGGCTACGTGTCCTAAGGAGGCTGGTTCCTCGAGCCTGGTGGCACAACGCCACGAATCGATTAATGGAAAATTTAAATAAGTCAATCTTAAAAATCAGTAACCAAACATTTCTTATAAAATTCATTAATTCTTAAGCCTCAATCAATCTAACTCACTTAATTATATCGGGTACCACTGGGTAACCCAGGCCTACGAGGCTATTAACTTAGCCCCAAGGAAGGTGAAATAAACTTCACGGCCTCGGTGTGAAACAAAGGTGGTTTCCAACAAATAATTAAATAATTAATTTTAAAAGATTTAAATCATTAATGCTTAAACTTTAATTAAAAATTCCTTAAGCTTGTCAACCAATCAAACTTGAAACAACTTTAATTAATAATCCTGTCTAGGACATATCAAAACCACACGACCTACCTCACACACTTTAGATATTGTGCTAGAATCACTAATTCTAGTTTTAGGATAGGTCGGTGTTTTACTTTTTCTGCTGTGTGCCGGATTTTCGTAGCTTTCACTGCATGCTGTTTGCTAGTGTAAAATTGTTATGTTTATTTACTTGCTTTCTGCACTCTGTGTTTGATTGTGCGTTAGATCTACCCCTAGGTTAGGAGCGAATTATACTTGTGCAATCTTATGCAGGTGGCCATGCTCGTATAAGGAGCTAAAATTAAAGGGGGCAGTTAATAAAAATATATACTCTTTGCACAGGTACCTGCCGCGCTTAAGACCCCCTTTAAATAAAAAGAGCATGGCCAAGTGTGGCTAAAAAAAATGCATTTTAAATTTTCATATTATAACTGCTTGGGAATATATACAACTGTTGATTATTAGGATAACCTTGCAGGATCGAGTCTAGATTTTCTTATTTCTCTTAATGTAAATTTAATTCAATTAAGGTTGTATTTATTCAAAATGGTTTGAGATTGGGATATAGACATCCAATTTGAATTCCAAAGAGGTGAAGACATCCCTAAAGGGGAGAGTCTTCTTCCATTTGGAATTCAAATTAGGATACTTTGCAAATATCCAAAGAGGAAAGATAACACCTCGATCAAGGTGGGAGTTTCTTTCCATTTGGATATCCTGAACCGACGAATCAAGATGTTTGTGAGAAGATGAAGGATTGGACAACGAGAAGAATCCCAAGTCTCAAAACCATTTGATTTAAGATTAGAAATCCGGGTTGTAGTCAGTGGTGCCCGGCCACTTTAATTCCTTGTAATTTTTGAGATGTAATAATGAGTGGCACTTGCCATACGGACATTCAATTTGATATATTTAATTTGATTGATTTATTTAAATTGATTGTGCATTAGAGATACCTGATTTTCTAGTCTTCTTACCTGCATGTCGATTTTGATTTGACCTGGAATTTGATCGTAGTCTCTTAAGGACTTAATAAAAATTTTTCTACTTAAATCAAACTAAAAACTTTAAGCTCACATAGAAACTCTAACGTTTTAAGAAATAACCCCGGGACCGCCGGGAGTCCTCATTTCATAGCATTCATTCAAATTCAATATTTTAATCGAGTCGATTAGCATGCATCATATTAGTAACTAATTTAAAAACCTTTAAATTCTTAATTGCATTTGCTTAGGCATCATACCCAACATAAGTCTAAGGGGTCAATTAAGGATCTGCTCTAGATGTCGACCCTGTTCCTTATACTTTTCTAAATAACGTCCCTACCACTCAACATTAAAAGACCGGACTCATAATTTTAAATCGTTTAGGTGGTTTAGCTGGCTCCCCAATCCAGGCCGGGGTAAGACCAGATTCGCATTGCATTAGCTAGGTTTCGGGTCACTTTTTAGTACCCAATTTAGACTTAGGTTCTGAGGCTGGCTCGGGCCATAAGACCTCAATTTTTGGGAATTGAATCCCAACTTTCTAATAAAATTGATCACTTAAACTAAACATCGCTTTCAATCAAATACGAGCCTAACAATTAGAATTAGTTGGAGTGTTTTCTGAAGTAATTCAGAATCTTAAAAACACTCCATACTCTTCTTCCTTTGACTCTGAAAATAACTGCTCAAACTTGAACCAATCCCTATTGAAAATTCATACACTTTTTCTCCTTTGATATCGATCTTTGAAAATCTAAAAATGAAATTTACACCGCTATTTTAATCGAGAGTTTTCGTAGGAAATTCCGATTTCCTACGATGTAATTAACTACGAGGGCTTGCGCTCGTAGGAGATTTAGTAACCCAGACTTAATTTTCAAAAATATAAAAATATTTCAAAATCTCTAATTAATTATTTTTGGGAAAATCCAATGATCATTATCGTCATTTTTAGACGGTCAATAATAATTGATATTCTCTTTCTCCGGAGAGATATATCAGTTATTATTGAAATTCTAATTATGAAATTAATGATCTTCAATCCATATTAGCTTAGTCAAATACGAGATTAAATCCTATTTTGATCTTTCGAGGTCAAATACGATTCCTCTTGGATTTGACTACGATAATAAGGACGACGTTAAAGTCCTATAATATGAACCAATTAGTGAATGATATCTTAACCCTTTTTGGGGTGATATATCATTTCTAATCCTGAGTTCTATTATAAAATCAGAATTTTAAATTTAATAATCCCAAAGATAATTAAATATTCTTCAAAACTATATATAGATAAATAAACATTTTTTTTTATCAAAACAAAAATGGCGACTCCGCTGGGGAAAATCTCTCTTTCCATCTTTAATAGCGGTATAAATTTTATTGCATCGGTAGTTTTGACTACCTTTCTCTCTGTTGGTCCCTCTACCCATTTCTTCCTTGGGTGAGTGTGGCCAACTCAATTAAGACATGTTAATAGAGAGGTGAGTGTAGGAAACCTCCCTTTAAATCGGGCTTTGACATTTTGCCTCCAAGTTATTTGGTAGCGCGAAAGAGTCAAGCCGAATCCTTCTGTATATGTTGCAAACTCGCGTAAAAAAAATATATATATAGCATGCTAAGTTTCACAATTTACAGAAGACCCTTTAATTTCAAAATCATAAATTTCAATCCTTTAAGCAAAATTCAATCTCTTTCAAACCCTAATTGATCCCTATATTCTATCACTACATATAGAATTGTAGCTCTTATAATTCATTATGTGTGAAAGAATATAAACACCTTCAAATTCAATTCAAAAGATCAATCTTTTTGGCAAAGTCAAGCTTTGACATTTCACTCTCGAACAGTTCGTCGGGGTGAGAGAGTCGGGTCGACTTTTAAGAATCTCCCCCTCTCTAAATTTTTGTTAACCTTTATGTCGAACGCGAGTTCAATATATTGAGTTTCAAAATAAAGAGGGATGATGCCAGATTTTCAAACTCTTAAATTCTTTCTAGAATCGCCTAACTTCAACCTTCGTTGCCATATGTTTTATACAATACCATTGTAATTTAACATAGGCAATACAAATTCAAACCCTTGATCAAATCTGGATTTTGACATTTCACTCTAAGCTAGTCAGTGCAGTGAAAGAGTCAAATCAAGGTCTCTAGATTTTTTTCCCTAATCTTTGTTAACCATTTTTGTTGAGAATAAAAATCAACATATTGAGTTTCAAAAGTGAAGAAAAATCTTTCAAACCTACTTCAACTGTTGTTGCCACGTGTCCTCTGCAACATTCTGTTGTAATTAAACACATGCAACACAAATTCAAAATTCTCCAATCAATTCTGGGCTTTGACATTTCATCCCAAGTCGATTGGTGAAATGAAGGAGTCAAGCCCGATTTTTGGATTTTTCATATTAATTTTGTGAACCTACGTAACTGAGTGAAACTCAGTGTGTTGAGTTACAAAATTTGAAGAAGATCCACTCGACTTTAATTTTAAATTCAATTTTAAGCCAAATTCGATATCAACCTTAAAATCAAGTTTGATTTCAACTTTAAATTCAATCTTAATTTGATTGCAAATTCAAATTTGAACTTTGACATTTTGCCCCAAGTCAATCGATGTAGCGAAAGAGTCAAGTTCCTCGTCAATTCTATGAACCACCGTATTCAGTGTAAACTGAATACGATTGAGTTATAAAATTTTGAGTAAATTCAATCACACTTAAAATTCAAATTCAAATTCAAATTATTAATTCAAATCACTTTCTTAATTCCAGGAAATCGAACACTCAAATGGCTGGGAAACTCGTCTTCTCACTGAATAGAGATGTGCCTGTAGAAGAAATTTTTAATGGCAATTTAATTCAGTACGAGATGGAATTTCAAAACCTCGAGATTTCAGTTAATGGGGAAACACTGATTGATCTGTCTGCCACGATACTAGGAAAGTCTCCTCTAGTTGAGATTACTTTAGGGTCAAGAGTTGACTCCCCCGTCTCCAAGATGGAGGTTGTTGTCGCCCCTGTACCTACTGTATTCTCTACTCTGGAGGATCAAAACCAGAAGTCAATAATGACAAAAGAGCTACCATCTCAATCTGAGATCGGATCAAATTCTAGCACCCCTGTCGTCGGTAGGAACAAGATGAAGAATTACCTTCGAAGAGCCAGGAAAAGGAATCTTAAGGCTAGAAAGACTGTTGAATTGGAAGCCTTAGAGAAGACCGACTTCGAGGCCAATCGAGAGTTCGTTGCTCCTTCTACGTACCCTCTCCTTGCACAAAGGAGTGAGGTTGTAGAGATGAGAGCACGATCTTCAATCCACCTGCTTGACTACTACACAGAAAGACTCGAGCAAGAAAGAATTGAGCGATCACCAGCAATAGGCCAAAGGCCCCCAGTTGAAAGTTATGATCCGTCCACTCTACTAGAAGATGTTAGGGCACGTTACTATACGTGTACCACTACATCATCTGCAGAAGAGGAGGAGTAGAAACCACTCGGGGTGCCACTCTCTTAACTACTAGTTTAGTGATAATTTGAGAGGTGGAATAATCTAAGATTGTGTCAAATAGTGATACCGTTGAAATATAACTTTAACGGGGTCCTATCGCGATTAATCTTTTGATTATAATAATGTCGTGCTTTCTAGGGATGTTGCAGATCCTATAACAGTCTCTCCCTTCCAAGAGATTGTAGGAATTCAATTCCATGTTGACAAGGGTCTTGCCACCTAGACTTGCAACCTTTAAAGGAAAGTTTCCAATTTCTCAAAGTGTACTAGATTCAGAATTTCAAGATAGTTGATTCACCTTTCTAATAGAAATTGACCTCTATTTTAAGTCTTAAGCTGGAGAGAGTTGTAGTTGATTCCATCAAATATTTGAATACCCCTCCCTCCCACCGCTTCTGTGGGTTGATTTAACCTTTGAATTAAAATCTATCTCAAATTTAAGTTGAATTCAGAAATGAAAATGTTATCAAGCTTCTAGCAATCTTCTATCTTAATAGGAGATTCAGGCATGCTTTGAATCTATTCAAAGATTTTCCTAGTCAAGTCGACATTCTTGTCAAAAAGATTGAGTGTGCTTTGGGGATTATTCTTCCTTGTATAAGAGAACGAATTTCTTCTCTAATACTTGAGATATAATCCCAGCATTCAAAATAAAAAGATCAATCAATTTAAAGTATTTGAAGAAAGTGGAGCCTCTTCTCGAATTCAATTGAAATCAAAAGATGAGCGAATGCTCTAAAAAATTAAAAGATGCGCGAATGCGCCAAAAAATTAAAAAGTGCACGAAGTGCACCGAAAGTCAAAAGATGCGCAATATGCGCCATCAGAAAAAAGAAGAAGAAGAGTAAGATGGCTTCCTTCCTTTAAATCCTTAAATATCAAAATATCCAATCAACTTTAAATACTTGACTTTGAAAATCCTGAATTCAGATTCTTCAACATGCATGAATTATCTATCAGATGGAAGACAATCGTGCAAGAAAATTGAAAAGATCGAATTTCTACTTTCAACTTAAACTCTTTGAGGTTAATTTTAATTCAATGTCTATTCAAGGGAAACCCCAGTTCAGTTTCTACGAAACTTGGTCTGGGTCAACAAAACCTAAATCCTTAAACCTTTTCAAGGTTTAGTAGGAGTCGACTCTACTTCTCACTGCACTTCTAAATTTGTTCCCACATGTCGTTCCGACAGGGTCCAAATAGTTAGAGGAAATTTCTTAATAGAAAGATCGAATCTTCTACTCCTGAGAAAAATTCAAATTATGTTCTTGAGAAATGTGTCTAATTCCTTATGTGTAGGCAAATTTTCCTTTGAAGCCTTTTCAACAAAATTACACTCTATACTGGGTCCAAGATCAAACCCTACTAGAGGAGTATTTTGTAATGCTGGGAATTGCCGTTCAAGTTTAAACCACGATTGAGCAGAGTGCCCGACTCCAGTTTAAGGAGCTCGAGGCCTTGTAGAGCTTTATCTTTAAAGTTCAATAAACCTCAGAATCGTCTGAAACCTGAGTGGTTAAAGCTCGTGATAAGATAGAGCAATTTAGAACCTTCAAAGGAGGAGACTTGATCTAGGTTCTTTGGATGCATATTTTAGCCTACCGAGAAATCGGTGGAGGAGCTTGAGCCAACTTAAGAGTGTCCTCCTGTCATTGAGACGATCTTTGAAAAAAAATTTCAAACATTAATTGATCAACCCTGGAGAATGCCACCTGATATTTTTTTAAATGTTAGGGAGGCTCTTCAGGAAGTACCATGCCAGATGAGTGTCAAATTCAAAGTCAATAAAAAGTCTTCGAATTTCCTGGATTTAAGAAATTTCTTAATTCAAAATCAAACATTTGAAACTTTTAAAATTCAACTTTCAAATTCAAACACATTAAATTCAAAAATCAAATCAATTCAAATTCAAAACTTTCAAATCTAAAATTTCAGAATTTAAGCCCGATCCTCTGTGTAGAGCAAGTTTCCTCTACATACGATCAATTTAAGCCCGATCCTCTGTGTAGAGCAAGTTTCCTCTACATACGATCAATTCAAACCTGATCCTCTATATGGAGCAAGCTTCTTCCATATACGATCAATTCCAGACTCGATCCTCTGTGTAGAGCAAGTTTCCTCTACATACGATCAATTTAAACTCGATCCTCTGTGTGGAGCAAGTTTCCTCCACATATGATCATCCAGACCCGGTTCTTTGTGTAGAGCAAGTTTCCTTTCCACAAGACCGCCCGTTAGTAGTGGAGTATGCCCTCTGTGGCACCACCCTAACATTTGAGTTAAAAACGATTAGTGGTGGAGCGTGCCCTTCGTGGCGCCATCCTAATTCGTACCCGCTAGTGGTGGAGCATGCCCTCTGTGGCACCACCCTAACATTTGAGTTAAAAACGATTAGTGGTGGAGCGTGCCCTTCGTGGCGCCATCCTAATTCGTACCCGTTAGTGGTGGAGCATGCCCTCTGTGGCACCACCCTAACATTTGAGTTAAAAACGATTAGTGGTGGAGCGTGCCCTTCGTGGCGCCATCCTAATTCGTACCCGTTAGTGGTGGAGCATGCCCTCTGTGGCACCACCCTAACATTTGAGTTAAAAACGATTAGTGGTGGAGCGTGCCCTTCGTGGCGCCATCCTAATTCATACCCGTTAGTGGTGGAGCATGCCCTCTGTGGCACCACCCTAACATTTGAGTTAAAAACGATTAGTGGTGGAGCGTGCCCTTCGTGGCGCCATCCTAATTCGTACCCGTTAGTGGTGGAGCATGCCCTCTGTGGCACCACCCTAACATTTGAGTTAAAAACGATTAGTGGTGGAGCGTGCCCTTCGTGGCGCCATCCTAATTCGTATCCGTTAGTGGTGGAGCATGCCCTCGGTGGCACCACCCTAACATTTGAGTTAAATGGTTAGTGGTAGACATGCCCTCCGTGGCACTACCCTAATTTAAATCTTGATTTCCTAGAGATGAATTTTTAATTCCCTTAGGATCGAAATTCCACACTTGATCTTTAATCTCGGTCAACGCCAATATGTGCAATAGAACTTCGCTCTCTTACACATATTGGGGGTCCATTTGTTGACCTCATTTTTGTATGAGGTCACTTGGACTACTCTTGATCTTAAATCAATTTAATTTTCAAAATTAATTTAAATTCTAGGATCCTTCTAGAATCTTGACCCTAGGATCTAGGCTAGGATTCTTCTAGAGCTTAGACCTTAGGAGCTGCCCTAGATCTTAAACTCCTCCTAGACTTCAAGTTCTAGAAATTTCTTAGGCTCTAGGATCCTTCTAGATTCCTAACTTTAAGATATATTCAGACCTTAGGATCTACCTAGATCTTAGGTCAATTAAGCCAAATCCAAGGTCCAAGGGTTTTGTCCTAAAGGCCTTTTCCGTTGAATTTTCAAACACTTTGAAACCCAGTTAAATGACCTCCGATTCAGAGTCTGTCAGTTGCATACTGATGGGACATGTCTCTGGAGGCAACCCTCCAAATTTGAGCCCATTCCGAGGTCTCTAACCTCAAAAACTTAATCGAAACTCAAAGGCTGTAAAACCTTCAAATATTTACAGCCTATGCCACTGGACCTGTCACTTTGAAGATTCTGACCCTAGAGCCTTCACCAAAGCCTCTAGTCACTTCCAGACCTTTAATCTTGATATGTTGAACTTTAAACTGCATTTTGGTAGACCCACTTTGACCCCCAGTTGACCAGGGGTCAAAATGACCAAAATACCCCTATGGGGCTCAAACGGTGATTTCAAACCAAATGAACTCCGAATTGAATGCGATCACTTGCAGCAAGTTTTAAATGTCATTTCAAACCTGTTGGACCCATTCCGAGGCCTTGGGTCAACCTAGTTGACCAAGTCAACCTAGTTGACCCAAATGGCCCTTTAAGGGTTCGAACAGGCGTTTTGAACCAAATGACCTCCTTAGACCTTGGGATCACATCCAGTAGACTCAAAATGCTATTTTGAATTGATTGAACCCATTTTCAAATCTAGGACCCACCTGGTTGGCCCAGTCAACCTAGCTTGACCAAAATCAACCCTTAAGCCCTTTCACTTTGAATTAAATTCCAAATGGTTGTAAATCTTTGTCAAACCCTTTCAAGGCTATTTTAATTAATTTCTCAAATAATTTTGGTTGCCACCTTACCTTGGGTTGACCCGTTGACTGGTCAACATGGTCAACAAACCCCTTTAAGAGGCTTAAGTGACCAAATGGCTTGATTCATGCTAGCCTAAACCCCATCAAATCATTCAATCAACTCAATTAGTCTCTTGGCATGCCACATCAGCCACCTTGGCCCATTGACTGGTCAAACAGTCAATGGGTAGTCAAATGACCTTTTTAATGGTAAAATCCCCATCAAACTTTGATCCCTCCCTTTAAATATTAAATCCAAGGCATCATATCAACTCCCTAAGCCACTCTAGCTGCCACCTCAGCTTACATAGACCCATTGACTGGTCAAACAGTCAATGGGTGGTCAAAGGAGCTTCCAAATGATTAAAATCCTTAAGCAAACTTGTTAAACTTAAATCCCATTTAATCTCAGCTGTTAATACAGGCTCTAGAACCTTCCTAGACCTATTATTGACCCTTAGATCATAATCAAATGGCTTGAATCAAATCCTTGAGCTCATGTGAGACAAAATGAACTTTCCACATAGGCTGTCCTCTTGTCCTTGATTCCATCTGCTCCCAACCACTCCTAGGACAGATGGCAACTATCTAGGAGCTCTCAAATTTGATCCCAACCGTCCCTTAATCCTAAGGACATTTGAATAGGGCAAAAGGAAGAGATATGCCCTCATTCTAAAGAGATCAATCTCTCTCCACTCTCAATCTCCCAAGCCAAAGTCTCTGTTCTATTGAGCACCCCAGAGACTCCTCAACACATCCCCACTTAAATCCCGCCGGTCAAAGCCCTCTCCGGCGAGCTTCCCGGCGAACCAAGCTTGGATCCGTTCAAGCTTATTTTGAGTTCGATCCAGACGTTATCAAGCCGAGGTTTCTTCTACAAAAAGGAGCGTGGACAGCCTACAAATGCAACCATCCCTTAAACGGTTCAATCCGTCCATTAAAGCGATGTAAAACTCTAACCCTAGTTTAAGACACCTAGGTTAAATAGCTTTTGATTTAATGCATCTTAGGCTATAAAATCGATTCCCCAAAATTTCTGTTCACTATTTTAATCCATGTTTTAAATTTCGTTTAATTTGATCGTCGGGTTTAAGAGAACGAGCCAAAAAACCAATCCTAGGGTGTTCTCGCGGTTCAGTCCAGGTCCGCCAGTTCTGGACCGTTGATCGAGCGATCAACGGTCCCGATCAAGCCATTCCGCTGTCCGTTCGACCGTGTATTCATGGCTTATCGGGCGATCGCTCGTTCGGCTGAATCACAGCCGTTGATTCATTACAGCGGGCGATCGGGCGGTGGGCGGCAGCGGCTGACGTGGTTAAGTAAACCGCGTCCCGCCGCCGCCAATGATTGGCATTAAATGCCGTGCCGCGGTTTTGATCCAACGCTTCCGAGAGCGCCACGTCACCCGCCGTCACAGCGCCTCGATCCAGCGAGCCACATCGCGCCACGTGGCTCCGCGTTTTGGCTGGCCGAACCAAAACGCGCCACCTGGCGCCGCCGTTTGATTTAATTAGTTTTAATTAATTTTTAAAATCAGAAAATTTGATTAAATCATAATAAATTAAATATTAATCCAAAAAATCAATGTAATATATCAAATTTTTCAGAAAATTAAGATCTTTAATTCAAAACTAAAATTGATTTAAAATATTATATATATTTTAAATAATTTGAATTATTAAATATTTATTATTAATTAAAAATTTATTGAAATATTTTGGAATATTCAAAATTTATTTTTTAAGTTACTTTCTTAAATATTCAGAGAATATATTTAAAATATTTAATCTAAATTAAAAATTAATTTGATATATTTTATATATTTTAAATAATTTTGATTATATAAATTTTGAATATTTAAGTAATGTTTAATTATAATAATTTTTCAAAATTTCAAAGAATCCCTATTTTAAATCATTTTATATTATTAAAATATTTTCAAATACGCTTTAAAACTATTTTTGATATTTACTCAAAAAACTATTTTAAATTACTTTAAATTTTCTAGAATTTCTAAAACTAATCTATTTTGTAGATATTAAAATTAATTTTAAAACTATATATGTTAAATTTTGAGAGCACTTGAGAGATCCTTTTGAAATCTTAAACATAGATTAGGCTTGATTGAATAGAAATTTATGGGGGATGATTAGTGAGTGATTACATTCTAATCATTCACTAATCAAAATTTTATACCTTAATTAATATCAAACTTTGCATGCTTAGGATGCACATACCACCTAGTCTAGGTTCTCCTAGATTTAAGGACTTGAGTGTGATGCTTATGTGTTTCATTCATGCTTGTTCAAGGTTTAGAGAAACTTTGATTTGAACCTAATCAACTTAGTGACATCATTAAGGACAACAATTAAGGACCTTTGCTAGAAAATTTAGAATATTTCCGATAAATATGATTCACTTCCTTTTGAGTTGAAAATTCAAACAATTAAACTTAGTGACATGTATAACCACTAGGAGAATTTTTGCTGAATTTGGAAATCATTAAGGCCCATAATTAATTTTCTAAGTATTAAACCTTAATTAAGCCATTAAACCTTCCGGAAAATATAATAAATCCATTTTAAATCCAAAAATTATGACCAACCCCTCTAACTGATCATAATTGAACCCTTAATCATTGAAAATTAAAACCAAAATTATTTGACAGCAAATTAAACCTTAATTTAATTTTAAGTGAAATTGAATATTTAATTAATATAATTAATTAAAAAATATTAAAAATTCCAAAAATGTCCCAAACACTTGGGAATCTCTCCTTAGGTCATTCCTGACCTTTGGAGCTGATTTCAAGGAGTTGGGAACTCATTTGGAGCAAAATTACAAAAAGGGCCCTCTAATTAAGTAATTTCAAGAAATTCATTAAATACCCAAACTTCAAACCTTCATAACTAATTCAAGAAAAATCAAAATTGAGCAAACTCACTTGCATTCAACTCACAATAACTCCTAGTATTTATCAAAAATATTAAATTCCAGAAATATGTAATATTTCAAAAAGTCAACAAATCGGTCAACTCTAGTTCAAAACTAGTTCAAAACTTCAAACCTTTGTAGAAAAATCCGATTTTAACGTACTTACTGTTTAACTGATCGTAGTAAGGTCTAGTATTTTAATAAAATACAAACATTCCAGAATTTAATCTTAATCAAAAAGTCAATTTTTAACCCTTTAATTAAATGATTAAAATATTCAAAAATTCATAAAACTCAAAATTATTCTAAAACTTCAGAAAATCTTAACTTGATGTTTAAGGCATTCAACAAATCTTTTGAAACACAACAACCATCCTAAAAATGAAGTTTATTGGCTGGACTACTCCGGGCTGCGGGGCTAAGTGTCCTAAGGAGGCTGGTTCCTCGAGCCTGGTGGCACAACGCCACGAATGGATTCCAAGGGGTGTTAAACCTTAAAAATAGATTAATTATTAATTATCTAACCTTTTAAAACCTTTAAATTAACTACATTAATTCGGTTTATCGGCTGGACTACTCCGGGCTGCGGGGCTACGTGTCCTAAGGAGGCTGGTTCCTCGAGCCTGGTGGCACAACGCCACGAATCGATTAATGGAAAATTTAAATAAGTCAATCTTAAAAATCAGTAACCAAACATTTCTTATAAAATTCATTAATTCTTAAGCCTCAATCAATCTAACTCACTTAATTATATCGGGTACCACTGGGTAACCCAGGCCTACGAGGCTATTAACTTAGCCCCAAGGAAGGTGAAATAAACTTCACGGCCTCGGTGTGAAACAAAGGTGGTTTCCAACAAATAATTAAATAATTAATTTTAAAAGATTTAAATCATTAATGCTTAAACTTTAATTAAAAATTCCTTAAGCTTGTCAACCAATCAAACTTGAAACAACTTTAATTAATAATCCTGTCTAGGACATATCAAAACCACACGACCTACCTCACACACTTTAGATATTGTGCTAGGATCACTAATTCTAGTTTTAGGATAGGTCGGTGTTTTACTTTTTCTGCTGTGTGCCGGATTTTCGTAGCTTTCACTGCATGCTGTTTGCTAGTGTAAAATTGTTATGTTTATTTACTTGCTTTCTGCACTCTGTGTTTGATTGTGCGTTAGATCTACCCCTAGGTTAGGAGCGAATTATACTTGTGCAATCTTATGCAGGTGGCCATGCTCGTATAAGGAGCTAAAATTAAAGGGGGCAGTTAATAAAAATATATACTCTTTGCACAGGTACCTGCCGCGCTTAAGACCCCCTTTAAATAAAAAGAGCATGGCCAAGTGTGGCTAAAAAAAATGCATTTTAAATTTTCATATTATAACTGCTTGGGAATATATACAACTGTTGATTATTAGGATAACCTTGCAGGATCGAGTCTAGATTTTCTTATTTCTCTTAATGTAAATTTAATTCAATTAAGGTTGTATTTATTCAAAATGGTTTGAGATTGGGATATAGTCATCCAATTTGAATTCCAAAGAGGTGAAGACATCCCTAAAGGGGAGAGTCTTCTTCCATTTGGAATTCAAATTAGGATACTTTGCAAATATCTAAAGAGGAAAGATAACACCTCGATCAAGGGGGAGTTTCTTTCCATTTGGATATCCTGAACCGACGAATCAAGATGTTTGTGAGAAGATGAAGGATTGGACAACGAGAAGAATCCCAAGTCTCAAAACCATTTGATTTAAGATTAGAAATCCGGGTTGTAGTCAGTGGTGCCCGGCCACTTTAATTCCTTGTAATTTTTGAGATGTAATAATGAGTGGCACTTGCCATACGGACATTCAATTTGATATATTTAATTTGATTGATTTATTTAAATTGATTGTGCATTAGAGATACCTGATTTTCTAGTCTTCTTATCTGCATGTCGATTTTGATTTGACCTGGAATTTGATCGTAGTCTCTTAAGGACTTAATAAAAATTTTTCTACTTAAATCAAACTAAAAACTTTAAGCTCACATAGAAACTCTAACATTTTAAGAAATAACCCCGGGACCGCCGGGAGTCCTCATTTCATAGCATTCATTCAAATTCAATATTTTAATCGAGTCGATTAGCATGCATCATATTAGTAACTAATTTAAAAACCTTTAAATTCTTAATTGCATTTGCTTAGGCATCATACCCAACATAAGTCTAAGGGGTCAATTAAGGATCTGCTCTAGATGTCGACCCTGTTCCTTATACTTTTCTAAATAACGTCCCTACCACTCAACATTAAAAGACCGGACTCATAATTTTAAATCGTTTAGGTGGTTTAGCTGGCTCCCCAATCCAGGCCGGGGTAAGACCAGATTCGCATTGCATTAGCTAGGTTTCGGGTCACTTTTTAGTACCCAATTTAGACTTAGGTTCTGAGGCTGGCTCGGGCCATAAGACCTCAATTTTTGGGAATTGAATCCCAACTTTCTAATAAAATTGATCACTTAAACTAAACATCGCTTTCATTCAAATACGAGCCTAACAATTAGAATTAGTTGGAGTGTTTTCTGAAGTAATTCAGAATCTTAAAAACACTCCCTACTCTTCTTCCTTTGACTCTGAAAATAACTGCTCAAACTTGAACCAATCCCTATTGAAAATTCCTACACTTTTTCTCCTTTGATATCGATCTTTGAAAATCTAAAAATGAAATTTACACCGCTATTTTAATCGAGAGTTTTCGTAGGAAATTCCGATTTCCTACGATGTAATTAACTACGAGGGCTTGCGCTCGTAGGAGATTTAGTAACCCAGACTTAATTTTCAAAAATATAAAAATATTTCAAAATCTCTAATTAATTATTTTTGGGAAAATCCAATGATCATTATCGTCATTTTTAGACGGTCAATAATAATTGATATTCTCTTTCTCCGGAGAGATATATCAGTTATTATTGAAATTCTAATTATGAAATTAATGATCTTCAATCCATATTAGCTTAGTCAAATACGAGATTAAATCCTATTTTGATCTTTCGAGGTCAAATACGATTCCTCTTGGATTTGACTACGATAATAAGGACGATGTTAAAGTCCTATAATATGAACCAATTAGTGAATGATATCTTAACCCTTTTTGGGGTGATATATCATTTCTAATCCTGAGTTCTATTATAAAATCAGAATTTTAAATTTAATAATCCCAAAGATAATTAAATATTCTTCAAAACTATATATAGATAAATAAACATTTTTTTTTATCAAAACAACTACATCAAGGGATGAGCCTATAGCACCACCTATGTTAGCATCCTTATGAGACTTTACCTGATTATATAGTCAGATGGAGAAACCTTAGTTTCAGTGTGAGCCTTAGTTATAATAGCAACATACAATTGAGATTTTATTAAAGGATATAGATGGTCCTTTTTCTCTTTACTTGAATGATTTCAACATTGAAACCTTTCAAAAGTTACTGATAAAGGTGATCAGTTTATAGAACAGTATACCTGCTGAAGTCCATCCTAAAGTTAAGAGTTAACCCTAGTGTAAACCTCAATGGAAGGAGTTTTTAGGCCCACCTCCTCCTATGAGAGGGGAAGTACATAGTATTTTTAAGCCACATAATAAGGGCAAGAACCCCTTGGTTAGTTCAGTACCACAACAACTGTCAAACACACCTGGGCAGTCAGCAGCATAGTTTAGACCCTCTCGTAGGACCCAGAGAGTCAGTAGTACCTTTAAGAGAAGCCTAGTAAGGAATATCTCTTTAAGATGGAGGGTGTGAATAAATTTTTTAAATTTCTTGTTATAAAGAATATTTTGACATTCCCAATGAATAATAGGGTGGAAGAAGTGGGGCAGATAAATTATCCATTTTATTATCCATTCTATAGGCATATTGGGCATGTTATTGAAGATTATATGTATTCAAGAATAGAGTTGAGAGACTCATAGTCAATGGGAAGATCCACTTATAGGATAACAATTTAATGTAGACCTAGGTAAAGGTTACTTAGATTATTTAGATTATCTCAGGTTCTAGCAAGAGTGATAGTTAGAGTGATGGTCAGAGTAGTGGCAGTAGATTACCCCTTAGTTTTGAGGAAGAGTGACAGTCAACACTCTTTTATAAGATAAAGAGTATGATCAGATAAGCGGTTCAGAGTTCAAAAATAATTGAGAGGAGGCCTTCACAGGCCAAGTCAATAGTTTCCACCTTAGTTACTTTGTCGGCTTCTTTTCCTTCTTCTATGATAGTACCTACTAAGCATATTTCTTTTTCTTCATGTACTAGAAAAATATATGAAAGAGAAAAAATTATTGTAACTTCTGAGGGGAATATGGGACCCCTTCTAACACTTATACTAAAGGATTTCATTCTCTCTTTGATTGATGATAAATTAATGGAAGAAGATTATTCTGACTACTTTTGCTCTTTTGTTTCTTCTAGTTCTACTTTTTAAAGCACTCATTCTTATCATGTGTTGCATATTTATGGTAGTATTAATGATCCTTCATGTGATGATCAGTTTAAGTGTGCGGAAGAGCCTATGTTTACCATTCCAAAGGGTGGTTGTTATATAAATTCAGAGGATAAGTCTGAGAACCCACTCCAGTCACTTTCTTTAGAATCGATGAAAGCTATAACCATTGAGCCAAATAAATCTTCTATTGAGGCTAACTCAATATAGGAAGTCCCCTTGTGCTCAAGAAAAGTCCTTCCACTTATGATGATTAAGAACACTAATGAAAAAGATAAAAATATCTTTACCCAGCTGGATAATCCTATACATTCTTCCCAATAGAAGTTTAGGGAGAAAGAAAAATGCACTCAACTGGAGGTTGATTATAATGTGTTGGCTTACCTAAGGAAAATCCCTTCTCTTCTTAGTATCTACGATTATCTTATGATGTCTTCCAACTTGAGAGAGACACTGGTGAAAGTACTGCTGGAGCCAAAATCTTATCAAACTTTCTTTGCTTCTGAATTTATTTGGGATACATGCTATTTGTGATATATACTATGTATTATCATTTCAGATCGAGATTTTTTCTTAGAAATTTTTGAGCACAATCATCCCTTATATATCACCACTAAAGTCAATGGTTATGAGTTGAATAGGATTCTCATTGACTAGGGAGTTTAAGTCAATATCTTGAGTTATGAAATTTTAAAGAGTCTTGCCCTTTGTCATTTAAATCTTACCTTTAATAAGATTATATTGAAAGGCTTCAATGACCAAGGCTAATGCACTCTAGGGTCTATCACACTGCCTATGAAGTTTGGAGGTTTCCTAACTCAGGTGAAGTTTTATGTTATTAAAGTAGATACCTCATATAAGGCTCTCTTAAGAAGGCCTTAGATTCATGGATATGGAATGGTGCCCTCTACCTTGCACCAATGCATGAAGTATATCAGGAATGATGTAGAATATTCCATTCATAGAGATACTCAACCTTTTTTCGTGCACGAGATCTCTATCTATGATGATGTCAAACATTACATACCTCAAAAGGCTCATAGACCTCCACTACCCAATCACTAGTAATACCCACTAACATTGTACAGGGTCATATGCAACTACTTACACAGGGTCCTATATGCCCACTAGTATAACTTCCATTATAGGTTGGTATTGGGGTAGGTGTTTCCACTGCACATTTTCATGGATCTCCTTTTTAGTTTGTGGTTGGGCATGATGTTCCCCCTAATAGAGATAGGGGATGGTTGAGTAAAGGCTAGGGCAAAGATTCAACTCGCCCCATAAGGAGCTTTAATATTTGAGTGCCTCCCCCCTTAGGCCTTTACACTTCCACTTTGATGGTCGAGTCTGATTTCTCTAATGATGAGATGATTGATGTTCCACATTGCTCAGTTTCCTCACCAGTCCAGGTTTCCACTAATTATAATTCACTACTTACCTTCCATAGGTACATGATACCTGAGGGTGGCTTAGTTGTTGATAGTAGCTCAATTGAGGAAGTAGACATCTGACATTAGACTACTAGCCAACAATCTCTTTCCCATCAAATGTGCCAAATAAGAATTGAGGAATCTCACCAATAATCTTTTGCTACTCCTTTCACTATTGTTGGTGGTCCACTACAGACTAGCAATTACTCTATGCCTACACTACGTAATTTCTTTATGCCACCACAATCTAGTGAGTGTGTCTCATAATACCATAACGTAGGTGTCCCACTGGGTCATAAGAGTTAGGGTCCTATGGAGACCACTACGGATAATAAGGTTACTCATGTCCCTAGTTATTTTTCCCCTTTTATGGATAGATATATTGAGCTTGGTGTTGTTCCTTCAACTTGGTCCGATGAATGAGGTCTACAAGAAACCCGCGTTTGGAAATCTGATATGCCTCAAACCTAAAAAGGTTTGGGTTATATTAAGATGGATCAATTTACTCATGCCAAAATTCATGTTGTATCTCACTCATATTTGATTATTTCCATTATCAATGAGGAAAACTTGGGTGATGTTAAGGATAGGGTCCTTGATGCTCTACATGAGTTCAAAGATGTCACCACTTATACCAAGGATAAATTGTGTGAGGTTAACTTTGGCAATGAATAAGATCCTAAGCCTATTTTTCATAGTGCCTTATTTTCTGACTCTGAGGCTCAAGAGTACATCAAACTACTATCACAATTTAAAGACTAATTTACCTGGAATTATACTAAGATGCCTAATATAAACCCAAAGTAGTAGTCCACATGTTGTCTATCAAGCCATGGGCAATCCCTATTAAATAGTCACCTCATTGGATGAGATTGGAGATTGAACAACATGTAATCACTGAGATTAAGAAGCTTATAGAAGCAAGATTCATTCGTGAAGAAAGTATTCTACCTGGCTCACCAACATTGTTATAGTCTAGAAAAAAGTGGACAGATTCGTGTCTGTATTAACTTCCTTGATTTGAACAATACATGCCATAAAGATGACTTTCCTCTTCCTATCCCTAAGCTTATATTGAATATCACTTCATCCCAGAGCATATTCTCCATCATAGATGGTTCATCTGGTTACAATCAGATAAAGATGGCCCCTGAAGAGAAGAAGTTCATTGCATTCCACACACCTATATGTGTATTTTATTACAAGGTGATGCCCTTCGATCTCAAGAATGCTGGAGCCATCTTTTATTACAAGAAGAAGTTCATTGCATGCCATTACTATTATTTCTGATGAGTTGATACACGAGCAAGTTGAATGTTATGTGGATGATCTAGTAGTCAAAGCAAGGTCCGAGGAGATTACCTTCGAGATCTGCAAATCATTTTTGAATGCTTGCGTAAGTATAATTTAAAGATGAATCCTTTAAAATGCATATTTAGTGTTAGTGCTAGAAAGTTTTTGGGGTTTATAGTTCACTACCATGACATTGAGATTGATCCTTCCATGATCAATGTCATAATGGACATGAAACCTCCTAAGAGTTTTACCCAACTAAGCTCATTCCAAGATAAACTTGTTTTCCTATGAAGATTTATCTTTAATCTTTATGGGAGATGTCACCCCTTCATTACCCTCACAAAGAAGGATGCTCATTTTAATTGGGAAGAAATTTGTCAGGAGGCCTTTGAGAATATAAAGAGCTACTTGATGAACCCCATGTGTTAGTTCCACCCATCCCGAGAAGGCAGTTAATTCTTTATACTATGGCCATGGATGATTCTTTAGGTGCACTTTTAGCTCAAGAGAATAAAGCAAGAAAAATGTCTTGTATTACCTTAGCAGACAATTAATACATGCAGAGCTAAAATACCCAGCAATGGAAAAGTGGTATTTGGCTTTGATCTTTATAGTATAGAAGCTTAGACATTACATGCTTTCACACAAGTTCAACTTGATTTCTTGACTCAACCCTTTATAATATTTGATGCACATCAAACCCTCTCAAGTCATTTAGCACATTGTTCTATTATCATACTACAGTTTGATATTACTTTTGTCCCTCAACGGGTTATCAAATGATAGGCTATAGCTGACTTTCTTGCTGCACACTCAATCGCTGCAGATTTCTCACTCAATGATGATTTACCTAATAAAATAATCAAGAGTGTGGAAGAATAGGAGTCCCCTACTTGAGAGTTTTGCGTTGACAGTGCATCCTCCATTAAATCTTATATCCAAATAAAATTCCCATAGTTAGGGTAGGTTTGGGCCTTATTTTTATATCCCCTAAAGGCCATACTCTTCGGTACTCCTACAGTCTTTCAGAACCTCATATCAATAATGAAGTTGAGTACGAAGCTCAAATTTTTAAACTGGAGTTGGCCTTCCAAATGAAGCTTATGCTTGTAAAAATCTTTGGAGATTCACAACAAATCATCAATCAAGTAGTTGGAGTCTTTTAAGAGCTTAAGCCTAAGCTCTTATCCTTTCATAATAAGGAAATAAAGCACTTGTGTTTGATTCCTAAAGTGACCTTGGCTAAAATCTCTCGATCTGTAAATGGAAAAGCATATGTATTATCCAAACTTGATAAAGAATTAGCTAACCCAATTGGAAACTAAGTGTCTATTATTATCTAGTATCATCAAGCCATGTGCCCCGCAGACTTATCTTCTCATGATCAAGGCCTTACAGTCTTTACTATTGAGGAAGATTCATACTTGAGAGTCACCTTTGTTGAGTATTTGAAGCAAGGTCAGCTCCCTGATGATCGATCTCTTACTGCTCAAATTTGAAAGAGAAGCTTATCTTTTGTTTATGTAAATGACACCTTGTATTGATGCTTTTTGACCAAATATTATTACGTTGCATTAACAATGAGGCTTGTAAGGTCATGGACGAGATACACAAGGGCTTTGTGGTGTTCATTAGTGTAAACCAAAGATGAAGGATAGAATTAAACGCCTTAGTTACTATTGTCCAACCATAATCCATGATTGTATGAAGTATATTAGAAAGTGCCATAAGTACTAAATTCACAGCATAGTAATTCACCAACCTCCTAATCCGCTGCACCCTACTATATCATCTTGACCATTTGAAGGCTGGGGCATTGATATAGTGGGTCATATCAACCCTCCTTACTCAAAGGGCATATATTTATTTTAGCGACCACTGATTAGTTCTCTAAGTGGGCAGAAGCTATTCTACTTAAGGAAGTTAAATGAGAGGACGTGATGCTCTTCTTTCGCGATCACATTATTTATCGCTTCGGTGCTCTTATTGTATAATTTTTTAAAATGGTCTATCATTTAGAAGCATCAAAATCACTAAATTTACCCGATGTCATCACATTAATTGGCTATACTCTTCGATTTATTATCTTAAAGCCAATTACTTGGTAGAGGCATTTAATAAAACTCTTATATAATTGATAAGAAAAATTCTTATGGCAAATAAGCGAGAGTGTCATTTTAAGTTACCTAAGGTATTATGGGCTTATAGGACTACATATTAAACTCCTACTCAGTCTACCCCATATGCTTTGGCCTTCAGGGTTGAAGTTGTCCTCCCACTTGAGATTGAGCTCCCCTTATTGTGTGTGGTAGTTAGCCATAATATTTCTCATAAGGATAATGCCCAACTATGATTGGAAGAACTTGATGGTTTAGAAGAGCTTCATATATATGCTCATCATAATCTCAAGCTATACTTGTTCCGTTTGGCCCAGCACATGATCGCCTTATTCGTTCTTGTGCTTTTTGAGTTGGCAAATAAGTTATTATCATTTCACGCCATCACCGAAGTGGTATGTTTGAGCTTATTTGGGAAGTCCCCTTTACCATAGAGAAAGTCTATGAAGGTGGTTCTTACCTACTCGTTGATGCAAAAGGTGTTCAACTTATGCTTGTCATCAATGGGTAGTACTTGAAAAAATATTATGCTTGAGTTATGTACATTACAGAGGGAGCTTCCCTACCACCTATAAATATTCCTTTGTATATGTACCACCTAAAGGGATTTCTCTTATTTTTTGATAATCTGTATGGCCACGATGATTTGTCCTCTATCATGTGATGTTTGTTATGATGAGTATAAGACTATTCTTAAAGGTAATAAGTTGATATGTTATAGGGATGTTTGTGCTTATGTTTGTGTACCCCAATCACAATGGTGTTATCACATAGAACCTTTAATTTATCTCCCTCTTACAAGGATTTATCCTTCAGTTTCACTTTTCACCCCCAAATATGGTCTGGAATATTAAAATTATTCACTTACATCCCTTAGGGAATATGATACTAAGTCCATACCAACCTATATTAGTCAGGAATGATAATATTGATCCACTATCATAATGTGGATTTCATTCATTCATTAATTTTGTTATAATTATGCTCCCCAGTTTATTCACATGAGTTGATGTGGCTTAGGTTATTAAAGCCAATATTTCACTTCTTTACAGGTCATGTATAATCTCTCTATCTCTCTAGTTTTATTCATGTGACAAATATGATTTGGGTTATCAAAGCCAACCATATCTCCCTCTCTTTGTATTACAGTCATTAGAGGATATTTCATACTATGAGTAACTCATGGATATGATAAATATTTGCTCTACCATGTGTTATCTTTGACAATATGGGGTATGTTCAATCTATGACTATATATATATATATATATATATATATATATATATATATATATATATATATATATATATATATATATATATATATATATATATATGGTGATAAAAGAGAGGGAAACTCTCAGCTAAGTAGAATCAGTTTCCCTTGTTACAGGTGGAACCCAGTTTTACTCTCCAAGAGCTCAAGTTCCCCCAGACTTCTCTCCCTTTCCCTCTCCTTTGAAGCATCTCGGTGATTACTTCAGATATGATCGTGCACTTATTTTGTTATGATTCTTTATAATCATCATTATCCTCTGTGGTGATGTGGTACATCTTAACATTGATGTTAACATAACTTCCTTAAAGGCTTAGATTTTATAGGGAAGGGTTAGCCCCCTTCTTGCTCTCTTTTGTGCAACCTACTCTCTCATTCATACCCTACTCTTAGCTACCAGAGTAGTTTTATGGATGCATTGGTGTTGCTCAAACCTCAGAGGTGGTTTGAGTGTTACCACTACAATCTTTTGATGATTATTGACCCTATTCAAAGTTATTATCCTTGGTGGTGAGTGTGTCTCCCCGATTATGATGTGGTACATCATGTCTCAAATATTGACATCCCCACTTTATGAGCTTTGATTTTCTAGCAGAAGATTAACTCCCTAGCTTCTTTAGCAACATACTTCCCTATTAGGGCCCAACTCTTTACTGTCAGAGAGGTTCCTTGGATGTGTTAATGTTGCTTTCACTTCTTATAAAGTCATATCAGCTAGTCTGGGTGTACCACTATGATTCCTTAATGATTGTTTCTCCTTGATATAACTTTATTCATCATAGTGAGTGTGTCCCCTCGCTATTTAAGTTGTTATCCATTCTGAATGAGATCACCCCATCTCACACTTTGCTCATGGCGTGGCTCTTTTTTCTATCTGCCGAGGCATTAGTCCGATGCTCCCACTTCATATGATTTTAATGTTGCCTAAGAGATTTTATTGGCATTTGGGTATTCGTGGCCATGATGAGTTGTCATCTACCATGTAGTAACTAAAATGTTAGCTTGTGATTTCTTATATAGCTATTCCCTTGGGATTCTCCCATCTACTTTTCCTTTTCCCTCACATCCCTACGCAGGTGTGTGTCAGGTTATTATTGAGGTGGCTTTTCTCTTTTACTCTGTTGTTTCAATATGGTCAAGCAGATATTCGATATTTGACTCCTTGCTCACTATTACGATATGGTCAAGGTGGGTATTGAGCAGCTCACATTTACTATTTTGATATAATTAGGCAAATGTTAAACCTTTCTAGGTTGGGTGCCTGATAGAGTCCCTAGTAGGTATACTTCACCACCTCTTCATTCCCCTTATTTTATACATCAAATTAAGGGGTTGTTGAGTTTTTTTTTTCACTCCTTACTCACTTTTTTGATATGGTCAAATGAGTATTGAGCCGTCCGTATTTGTTGTTTCAATATGGTTAATAATTGTTGATCAATTCTTAATTGGGTGCCCAACAGAGTCTTTGGGAGGCATACTTCACCCCCCCCCCCCCCCCCCCCCCCCCCCCCCCCCACCCCGCGCCTCTAAAGAACTTAGAGAAATTTTAAGGATTAGGATACACCTCCAAATGATATGAAACTTTAAACCATTTAAACTTAGCGATCTTATAGACCCTGGAGAATTTTTGAGAAATTTTTAGGAGTCTTTAAGTCACCTAATTAATTAACCCTAATTTACCCCTTTAATTAAACCCCAAAATATCAAAAAATTCATATAAAGCCAAATTCAATCCAAAAATTACAAATAATATATCAAACTCTTAAAAATTAAATTCTTAATCAAAGAAAATTAAAAGGCCCTTAATTGGATCTTAATTCAGACACTAATTTAATCTCGATTAAAAACTACCCTTTAAATAAATAAATAAATTAAAAATTATTAAAAAATTCAAAAATTTCTAAATACTTTGAAACACTTCTTTAGGTTATTCCTAACCTTTAGAGGTGACCCTAAGAGGTTTGGACTTCATTTAAATAAAATCCTTAAAATCCCCTTAATTAAATAATTTTAATAATTCTTCAAATACCTAAACTTTTCAAAATCATAATTAATTCTAGAAAAATCTAATTTGGGTAAACTAAAAAGCATTCAACTCCAATTAAAATCTAGCATTGATTAAAAATATGAACATTCATGAAATTAGCCTAAATGAAAAGGTCAACTCCTAGGTCAATCAAAGTTTAATAACTAGGCTCGAACTCCTAAAAATCATAACTTTGTATAGAAAACTCTAAATCTAACAAACTCAAAGTATAATTACTCCCCAAAAGGTCTAATATTTAATAAAAATATTAGGGCTCCATAACTTAGCTTGTTTCTAAAAGTCAACTTTGGATCCCTTTAATATAGTGGATATGATAACCCCGGGCAATCTAAGATTCACTAATTCGACTTAAATCTCATGGAATATTATTCTAAATCTTAAAACTAACCAACCAACTAAATTAATTAAAATTAACCTCAAGACACTAATATTTAAACTTTAATTAAGATTCCCCTTTGACATTTAACAAATCAAATCAGAAATAACTTGAATTAATTATCTAACATAGGACATACCCAAGACCACACAACCTACTACACACACATATAACTATTTGTTATGACACAACTTCTATCTTTAGGTTAGGCTGGTGCTTTCTTTCTATTTTTGTGATGGGGTAATTTGTTAATGACACCTGTGCTAGTTATTATAGCTTTCTTGATGATTTTTGTGATAATGATTTTAATTATTGCATTATCTCTATGATGTGATGGGTAATAAATTAATCATTGGTTGGGAGTGATTTTAATACTTATGATATCTTCTACAGGTGGCCATGCCAATACAGTGCTAAAAAGGGAGGCTAAAAAAATGAATAATAATACAATTGCTACAAGTGCTTCAGCTGCTTAGCCCCCAAATAAATTAAGAGCATGGTCAAGTGTGGCTAGTTTAAGCATTTTTATTTTCATATATAACTGTTTGAGATGTTTAAATATAACTACTTAAGATAACTTTATAGAAAAGTCTAGACTTTTTCTTTTATATTTTTGATATAATTTTATTCAAAGTATGGAGTTGTGAAAATCTTAAAATAAGTCATTTTTAAATATAAGGGATCCAAAAAGAAAAAAAAGTCCCCTTCAGGAAATTTTATTTCATTTGGATATCCTTTTGCATGACATACTATGAAGAATTTGAAGAAAGGAAACCAATAGAGGATCTAGAAGATGAAGATCAAGATAAAAATGCCTTGTTTTTAAGATTTACATCAAAATACAGGCTGTTGTCAGTGGAGCCTAGCCACTATGACTTTTTTACAGATCTGGGTTGTATATTATATGGCACTTGTCATGTACTTCGGACATTTTCTGCTCTGATTGATATTTTATTTTGATGATATATTTACTTTATTTGTGCAATAGAAATGACTTACTTTTTATATATTTCTTTCTTGTATTTATATGTGCTTGATTTTACAAAGCTCTTAGGGATAAATTCTTCTACTCAAGATTAAAACTTAAAAATTTTAGAAATTAAATAACATAGAAAGATAATAATCTTAAAAATTAGATAAAGGTTGTGCAGGGTCGCATGAATATTAATATATCTTTCTTTCCTTGCTTTAGATGCTTCCTTTCCTGTGGGTAGAGTTCAGATAATCCGACCTATGAGGATGAGGTGCTAAACCTGAAAAAGTCTAGTATTTTAAAAAATTATTTTGTAAGACTTTTTAAAATTTCATGCATTTCTGATTTAAAGATTTTAACTAGCATGCATTACATTATAAACTAACTAAAATCAAAATTTAATTGTATTAGTCTTAGAAGCATAATATAATTCATAAGTATAAGGCCACTAAGGAATATCTCTAGATGTTGCCTTAATTTCTAATAACGCAGCTACCCACCCATCTTTCATAAAGATGGGACAACATGGATTTTAAACGATTAGATTGTTAGCTGATTTTCCTTTTAGGCAGAATATAAGTCCATAATGTATTAGCTAGGATATGAGTGTTAGTATTATATGTAGAATACCAAACCCACTATAGATTTAAGATTCAAGGCTACTATTATCAGTATCTCATAGTATGCCTCATCGACAGATAAGTCCTCTATCCTCCAGAGGCTATAAATTCCACCTATCTATGCCACATAGATGATGTAACCTCAATCTTTCTCTCTTGTATGCTGAGAGGGAAGTGTTATCTTTCTCCATTTTTGTTTCTCTAACTTAGCCCTTCCGAATGATAATATGAGCTATGCATGTTGATCAAGCCAAGTTGAACCTTTCCCTCCCTATAAATAGGAAGTTCCTAGACTCATCCCTATATGCCAATCCCATCTCAGATAATAATTTATAGTCCTTAATTAAGAGCATTCTTAAGTCCTGTCTTAAGATGTAATTAACCATGGGGGATTACGCCCATGGGAAACTGAATCCCAAATCAAATAAACCCCACTCAAACTTATGTATCAAATGGAGGAAATCTCATTACTTTGATCAGGTTATACATATCATTACCCATCGAGGTGCATAGGTGAAAGTTGCTATTCTCAATGGTTAATCGTATGTTTGAACTCATCTTCCCTCACATTGGCTCGCTTACGAAGAGAGCAAATGCCTACGATCATTTTATCCTACGGTATAGTACAATCATACCCTTTGCCTTCTACCCCCGATGAGAGGTGTCTTTTTAGAGGCCCACATATACCTAATGGAAAAATCATTATTAGAGCAGATGTTAAATAATCCTTTAGTCTCTGAAAACTCTCCTCATAATTGGGTGTCTAAATAAAAGCCACTCTTTTTTAAGTTAGTCTCATAAGAGGTGCAAAAATAAGAGAAATCATTTTATGAATTTCTTATAACAATTAACCATACCTAAAAAATTATATACATCTATTATAGTAGTACACCTTAGCCAATCGGCAATAGCCTAAACATTTTGAGGGTCTATAGAGGTTCGTACACTACTCACCACATGCCCAAAAATGTGATACTCTTCAGCCAAAATTTGCACTTGAGAATTTTTTTGAAAAAGTGATGTTGCATTAGTTTCTCCAAAATAATTCTATGATGATCAACATGCTCCTCCTCAGAGGCTGAGTAAACATAAATATCATCTATAAACATAACAACAAATTTATCCAGCTATTCCATGAATAATTTGTTATCAATTCCATAAAAAATGCATGTGTGTTAATCACCCTAAAATGCATAACTAAACTCATAGTGCCCATATCTGGTACTAAAGGTAATCTTCATCACATCTTTCTATCTCATCTTCACCTGATAGTATCCAGCTAAAAATGATCTTAGAAAACATAGAAGATCCCATAACTTGGTCAAATTTATCTTTAGTCCTAGGTAGAGAGTACTTGTTCTTTATTGTAACTCTTTTTAGTTCTCTATAATCAACACACATATAAATCGTTCCATCCTTCTTCTTTACAAATAGAAAAGGTGCTCCCCACATAGATATACTAGGATAAATAAAATCTCTATCAACTAACTTCTGAAGCTCCTTATATGCTATAATATAAATATCCTTAGATATCATACAAGTACCAAAAAATACATCAATACAAAACTCAATATCTATGCTATATGGTAAACATACTAACTCCTCTAAAAGTAGATCAAGAAAGTCTCACACTACTAGAACATTAGACGGAGGCCCAGATTCCACACTCTTATCTAGACCAGAATATCATTAAATTTACTTGATTTATATTTGTTCCTTTTGAGGTAGCACTTTTGTTTCTACTTTAGAAAGCTTTTGAATTGATAGACCATTAAAGCTTTATCCTCACTCCCTTCTTCTCTTGAGTCAGTACTATCTATATCATCAACCTTCAATGCCACTATTTTCTTCTTTTTCTTATCACCTAAAGCTTGAAATCTTTAGCTCACATTTTGATCTTAAGAAATGAGAAAGCCCGATAAGTTGTGAATAGAATACACATTTAAATCTTTAGATTCACAAATTTGGTAGGCAATGTAATATATTTTTAACTTTTTCAGAATTAGAGAGTTCTCTTTCTAAAGCATGTAATGAAGTTACTATCTTAGTGAACCTAGTATACATATCATCAATAGTTTTACTATGTTTCATGTTGAATAATTCTTACTCATGCAAAAGTAGATTCAACCAATATTGCTTGACTATATTGGTGGCTTCATACGTGACACATAATCTATCTCAAATATATTTTCCAGTTGTATAAGTTGAAACACACATGTAGTATTCTTATTTTAAAGCACATAAAAATAATTCAATCATTTGGCATTCATGTGACCTAAATCCCTATCCTCTAAACTTCATTCACTAAATTAGATTTATATTTTAACACCATTAACAATACAAGAAGGAAGAGAATAACCAACTTATATTATGTGTCAAATTCTAAAGTATATTGATTGAAAAAAATAGATATACTAATTTTCTAAAAATCAAATGGGATATTATCAAAAAATAGTCGATAATTTATTGAATAACTCTTAGTAATATTTATATTTCTAAAGTGTGTCATCAGATCTATCTCGTGATTTTTAAACCATAATTCAGAGAACTCACTTTGTTATGAATTGAAAGTTTAATGCATGGTTGTGAAACTGCTTAAACTATGAAATGGCTCACCAAGAGCATAATGAATTAGTATTTTAAAAATCTTTTTCAAAAATCCCTTTGAAAATTTAAATAACCAAATTCAAAATATTAATACATAAGGGAAACTAATACTCAAAATAATAAAATAATACCAAATATTTTTTTGTTTTTTACTTTTGTTAAAAAATAAATATTTTCTTTCCTTATTAATTTTTAAATTTTTTAAATCTATTTTATAACCCCAAATACATAGTTTAACTTGAACACTGCTAAAGTATATTATTGAGCCTAAATTTTTAGACTATTATCTAAAAGGTTAGTAGTGCACAAAATAAATATTAAAAAAAAGCTAGAATAAGTTGATAATCATAAAAAAATAACTGTAATCATCAAAATACAAGGTTGGGCTCCCAGGTTATAATAATTCTAATAATATTTGTAATCATCAAAACACAAGATTAGGCTCCTATTCTTTAACATCTTCTCTACTATAAGTACCTTTAAAGAATTATTTTTTTATGAGTTTCTGCATGAGCCTCCATCAACTTACTATGAGTGCATTCAACTTCATGCTTTCACAAAGAAAGAGAAGTAGATATTACTGTCAGCTTGGCTCATCAACTTGCCAATTGACTCTCCAAGGATGACCACTCTTAAATCTTTACTTTAAACCTTCATTTGTACTCTCCTTACAGATACATAACTTTTATAAACTCAGTATTCCACTCATCCAGCAATGATTCTAATCGGGCTTCCAAGTCTATCTTTTGGATCATCTATAGTAGGTATACAATTATATTAGATTATGCAAAGACAGGGAAGAAGGAGAATGAAAAGAAGAAGTGGGTTGAGATAACTTACCATTTAATTTTCATGTTGTTTTCTGATGTTGATATACTTTAACACATCTTCCAGGATAGGTAACTTTAAGGGTCATGTCCTACTATCTGAATCCAAGGTAATAATTTCAATATGTAAAAGACATACAAGCTCCCTACATCCATTGCTATACCTTGGCTAGGTCACATTATCATTCACTTTTCTTTTCTTTAATAAAGAAGATCCATCCTCTCTTTAGCCTTATGAAGCATTTTTTTATGAACATTTAAATGCACCAGAACTTTCTTCATGAACTTTTTTTGATTTCTTCAATCGAACTACGTGAGTTCTTCTTAATTGAATGAAAATACTAGCCTTGAAACGTTTCTCTTCCACCACATATTGGATAATGTAGTGTAGCTCTTTCTGAAGCCTTTTTGTATTAGGAAAATTAAGAATTTTTAATATCTCCTCCTTTTTCAAGTGAGGTGAGTTTGGCAACTCCCTTAACCTCCCCCATCTTTTAGGAAGGCCCAACTCATTTTTCACAAAAAAAAAAAAAAGAATGAGTTGGACCAATTCCTTGAAGGATCACATGTTAAAATTTTTAACCATTTTTATTTCCCCGGTATGAAACATGCCCCTGAGAATCACTTGTAAGCCTACACATCTTTAATATAAACTTAATAATCTACATCAACTCACACTCCCTATATAAAATTGTCAAGCTCACAAAAATTGTGATAGCTCTGCATGAAAATTAGATCATGGCAACACCACACACCTTAAAATCTTAAGTAACCTAGGAGCTGGAGTGAAAATTTACCTAGCACTTAATGTCATCTTATATATTGTAATGAACCCATGGTAAGCGGCTTATGTCCGGTTAGAGCTTTTAGGGGCAACAATCACAAATTCATTTGGTAGATACAACTTCTTATGAATAACAACCAAGTTATCTAAAGTAATAGAGGACACAACATCATTAATCAATGTAACTCCTATTGACCTTCTATTATCATCAATATGTTAGACCATGAGATGGTTATATGATCCAATAATAAAAAATGTTCAAGAAAGAAACCAATTTTACCTCTCTTGTCTGAGGGACTCATGCTTACTTTAATACTTAATGAACAAGATGGACAACATCTGACATGCTTATCAGCCTGCTGCGTAGAGAAGCAAGAAAAAATAAGTATGAAACAAGTTCTCGAGGGGTGTTACAATTGTGATATGAAGATATTTCAATGAATAACATGGGAGAATTGGAGCATGTGTAGAAGGACCAGACTTTAATCGTTGTATACTATATTCAACTCTTACTAGAGAGTGTTTCACTCAATATATGAAGTAGAACTTGAGTCTGTGTAAGAGGACCAGACTTTGATCACTTCCAATGATACTCAACTCTTACCAACAACCATCCCACATAAAAGGACCAGACTTTGATCATTGCTAACAATATTCCACTCTTGGTAGACAATTTTTCCTACTTTATGGGAGAGAATTGGAGCCTGCATAAGACAACTATATTTTGATCATCGTTGAAATATTCCACTCTTCCTAGACATTTTTTTCTCCTTTACAAGAGAGAACAAAAGCCTCCATAAGAGAATCTAGTTTTGATCGCCACCAACGGCTGCATAAGATAGGCTAACTTTGATCGTTGTCAATAGTATTCAATATATGTCGCATAGATTATTCCTTCTGTTAGAGAGATAAATTAAGCCTAAAAAAGAGGATGAGGCTTTGATCGCCGCGGAGAGCCTCTAAATTTTTTTCAGTTCATTTTTTATCAATTTATGAGAAAAATATTAGACCGACTCAAGGGAGTTGTGTCCTCTCCCTACCTCATAAAGTGAGAGGGGGGGGGGGGGGGGGGGGGGGGGGGGGGGGGGGGGGGGGGGGGGGGTTACTTATTGGTTCTTTTAAAAAAATTGAAAAGAATTCTCTATGATTTTATAAAATGTTTATGTATATTTTTTTACAATTTTTGAACATGAAAATAAAAATTTTCCCTTCTAAATAATTAAAATAAAAAATAGTTTTTTCTATTTCCTCTTTAAAGATGTAGCACAATTGTTGCCGCGAAGATTTGAATATTTTATGGATTCTAGAGATCTTATTCCATCATTTCAGACTCAATTTTATCATTTTTGAAGCCCCAAGGATCTTCTATGATCAAATTTGAGGTACTTACAATTTTTTGGTGTAAAATATTCTAGTAGTTTTGCTCTATTTGATGCCTCGATTGTATGAAATACTAAAATTTATTATAGTTTCATAGTACTCTTCAAGTTTAGATGTTCGAAAAATAATAAATGGGCAATTGATATGTCACCAAGAAATCATCATGATCAGGCATAAATCTCAATGCACATTTGAATTGAAAACTTATGAAATTAAATTTTAGAACATTTGGACTCTTATTTTAATAAATTTGTAATCAAATAAACGTCTTGATGAGATGAGCTCAATGACATCAAAATCAATCTATTTTGAGCCCAATTGAGACAAAATCAATGGCTCAAACCATAGTTAGAAACATGGAGGTATAAATTAGGTAATTAAATGATCTACAAATATGGTATGTGTATATTCGAATCAAGCGACTTGGCGAGACAAATCCAACAAGCCCATGATCATTTAATTGTGATATCATTTATGCACCTAAATGCTAAAAAATTGATCTATGATTGGGGGAATCAATATAGGGTGTCTGATGGAATGCTCCATATTTGCTTCAGATTTTTTCCTTATTTACAGGGCATTCCACTCCCAAAAATCAATAAATAGACTCCTACTCCCTACAGGAGGGAGACATTTGGCTAGAGATTGGAGAAAGCTCTCAGGCTTAAAGTATCATAGAGCTCCACACAATCATTAATCACTACTGCTACTCATCCAAGCTGCTAATCACCATCAAAATTTTCTTTATACACTAAGTACTACACTAGACCTCTGCTTGAGGGCCGACTGCAGCCAAACATCCGCCCTACTGCCGCCAGTCCTTTCCTAACCGCCAACTACTGCCGGATCTTGGCATACCTTTCCAATCATTGACAGATCTCCACCCGGCCATCGTCAGGCCTCTGTTGGGCTGTCGATTGCTTCTAAAACATTTCTTGGTAGCCAACCATAGCCATACCTTTGTTTGGCTTTCATCGTTGGACCTCCACCCAATCACTGCCATCATCGGACCTTCACTGGAACTTCACTCGACCATTGCAACCTAACTTCTGACCCCCTTTACTTATTGGCCCCAGCCCTAAGATTATTGTCACCCAACTACGGTTCTTCGAACCCCGTCACCCGAACACGATCATCTAGACACCGGGCCATCCATACGAACTTTGGTCGATTCTCCATACTATTTCTAATTTTATCTTCTCCAAGTTAAGGGATGGGTAAATATTTGTAATTTACTTAAATATGGTGGAATCTCTTCACCAGGTTAAGGCCCCTTAGTTTTGTTTTTCCTTTCTGGGATCCACGTAAACAATATTTGATGTTTTTAAAAATTCTCACTATACATGCTGCCGCAAATATAGTAACCCACAAAATATTATAATGTCACATATTTAAGTATTATTATGACAAAAAAATTAAGCAATCCTAAGTTTTATTTTATTTTTTTTTTTAATAAATTTGTCCCCTTTAGAGATACTTTATGACTCTAAGTTTACTAAACATAAAGTTAGGTATCCTCAATTGATTCCAAAATTTTCAAATTTAAATACTTGAACATTTTAAGTTCAAAGAATTGCATCAAGATTTGTGCTAATCAGATAGAGTTTTAATGATGTATTAATTACGTTCCTTTTTTGGCAAACAACTTCAAGTGTGCAAATAATTTAGATCTTGAAAGAACTTCAGAGTGAAATTACAATTTTGTAAACAAATAAATAAGGAGCAACTACTTTTGGAACATCAATGCGGATCTTCCTTCATCAACAAAAAATCCCTTTGCCGAGAGCGCCGCGCGAGCGATTTAGGGTTTCAGCTTCCTACGTCCTCTCGGCTTTTCTCTACGGTGAATCCGTGGCTTTTTCGTGTGACTCTTCAAAAGATCATTGCCTTCTGGGGTGCTTTGCTGTTTTGGGCCCTTTTTGGGCTGTTTTTTTTATGGCGGGGGAGGCTTCCTTCTCGGCTTGGGGGAATGTTTCTTCGAAAACTCATGTTCAAAACAAAGGGTTTTTCAATATTGATGCTGATACGACCTCTCCGTCTAAATCCAGATCTTTTAAATGCTTGCTAGATCTGCAGGTGATATCGTTTCCTCTCTATCTACTTCGACTTTTAACGGAGTTCCTGCTGTTTTAATTTCTGATGATGAAGTTCTTAAGCTTGCTTCTCCTTTTTGGTTTACCCTTGTCGGTAAATTTGGAGTTCGTCGTCCAAACCTTGATGCTATCCGATCGTTTTTTGGAAATCTGAAACTTACGGGTTTTTATTCGGTTGGTTTACTGGATTCTAAGCATGTTGCGATCCAACTTTCGAATGATTTGGATTATAGTCGTGTTTTTGCGAGAAGATCTTATTTCATTTTGAATTGCCAAATGCGTATTTTAAAGTGGACGCCATTTTTTGATGTTAAGGAGGAATCTCCCATAGTTCCGATCTGGATATCTTTCCCTAATTTAAGATTGCATTTTTTCAACCCTACGGTTTTACACGCTTTAGGATCTATATTTGGTCGGCCTTTGCAAATGGACCAAGCTACTGCTTCTAGAACTAGACCGTCAGTAGCTAGGATTTTGGTTGAAGTTGATATTACAAAAAAATATGCTAAGGAAGTTTGGGTTGGATCGAAAGCTTTAGGGTATTTACAAAAAGTGGAGTTTGAAAAAATTCCTGATTTTTGCACTCATTGTAAAGCTCATGGGCATTCTATAGCTGAATGTTTCAGGCTGCACCCGGAATTGAAGAAAATTCCCAGCAAACCCAATGGAGTGGAGGATGAAACTGCCCCTGCTGTTGAGAATCCGAAAATGGTCACCACGTTGACGAATGAGGAAGTCCAGAATGATGTTGAAAAGAATGGTAATGATTTACTTGTTGACGCCAATACGATGCATAAGGAAAATGTAGTAAAGACTGCTATTTCTGCTGATATGGCTTTAAATCATGATGAAAAATTGAATGATGGAAATAGCGGTTTACCTGATATTTTTATCTCTGTCGACTCTATGCTTAATAATTCTTTCTCCCCTCTTTCTCTAGTTAATTTCGAAAACAATGCGATTGATTCTATCTCTGAGAACAGGGGAAATGAAGTGAACAAGGTAACTGATTATGTTGAGGAGCATGAAGAAGGGGAATACGTGCCTGAACAACATTTGACCAAGTTGACCGATAAGTTGGTGATGGTGTTACGAAAATGGGCAAGCAAAGTGAGGATGATTGGATTTCTAAATCCCAAAAGAAAAAAAAGAAAAATAACAAAGTTATAATTCCTGAAACTCCTCGTTCGACGAGGGCTCAAACTTATAATAAATCTTCTAATGATTAATACGCTTTTGTGGAATGTTAGAGGCATTGGTGGATCTGATTCTAAAAATAGGGTTAAAAACTTATGTCGTGTTCACAACATCTCTTTTTTGATTCTTCTTGAGCCTTTTATTTCTGCGGATAAAAGAAATTCTATTGCTTCTAGTTTGGGTTTCCCTTGTAGTTTCTCTAATTGCTCTAATAAAATATGGATCATGTGGAAAAATTATTTTAATGTTTCGGTCATGTCTGACCTGCATCAAGTGGTTAATGTGTCTATCTCATATAATCGTTTCAATTTTTATGCTTCCTTTGTCTATGCTGCTTCTACTAGAAATGGTCGTTACCCTTTATGGGATTGTTTAAACAATTT
>CM028359.1:31614093-31835689 GCA_016618105.1 Dendrobium huoshanense | reverse complement strand
AAATAAATTAGAAAAAAAATACTATTTTTTTTCAAAACTCCTTTCATAAAACATATCTAATAGAAGATTAATACAAAAGTTAGTGAATCAGGAATCATGATTTTCAAGCTCAAGTATCGAAAATATCAAGGGCTTTCTTAAGCTTTAAGAAGTACAAGAAAGGTAAGCATTAATTTTTGTGGGCTCATTTTATGCCTCTTATCAATTTTTTGGTGCACTTTGTGCATCTTTTAATTTTTGATATAATTTATATATTTTTCTCAATTTTGGCATCATTGCGCATCTTTTGATTTGGCGTTATTGACCACTCTTTTTTTAATATGCTACATTTGTGAAATTTTAAAGACAAAAATAAACCTATTCTATTAACAAAATAAACTACTTGATATTAAAAATATGATGAGGTAGATTTAATAACTTGCAAAAGATTTCTATGCGATAAACAAAATAAAGGGAGATGAAAAAATTAGTTTCAAAATCTAATTTATAATATGATGAAGATTTTGAATCAAAAGTAAAATAACATCTTTAAGAAAAGACATAGAAAGACAAAATCATGAATTTTATTCTTTTGACTGTTTTTAGAGAAGTCAATCACGACTTACATAAAAATTTAAGAAAAATAGGAGGTAGGTTTTTCATTTTTAGAAAAGTGAACGCATGTGTTGATCAGAGAGAATTTCACAAAAAAAAAAAGACAAAATTAAAATTTTAAAGTAAAGATAAAATGAAAAAGAATAAACCCAAAAAAACACATAAAATAAAAAAATAAAAAAATAAAAAAAAAGTATACACAAACAAATAAACACACAAATAAGGGTTTAAATATCATCTTGCTCCTAGTCTGATAATTCATAAGTAAGGTCTGCCACGGAAATTTTTTGCTTTTCTTTATTTGCCCTTTTTTATAATTTTCTTAGCTTTACCCTTTCTTTTGCAGGAAGAGTTCTTAAATTATGACACTGATTTTTCATATGTCTAGGCTTCCTACATCCAAAGCAAATAATGTCAACAGAAATTTTAATATTCTTACCATTTTTACCTTTATTCAACTTTTGTTGATGCTTATGCTTTGATGAGCTTTTTAATTTGCTTGATAAGTCATCACTTTCATCACCAACTAAGCCGTTTTTCTTTATGTTTTTAGTGTTTAGCACTATCATCTCTCCTACATCCAAAAGTCTTTAGCTCAAACTTTGTTCATAGCCAATGAGTGACCCAATCAAATTATCAATACAATATTCATTCAAATTTTTTGATTCACAATTAGTAACAACTTTGGCATCAAACTTATCAAGTAGACAATGACTTTTTCAAAGTTTAATAATTCTTTACCTAAAGCATGTAATGATGTCACGATTTGAATAAACCTAGTATACATGTCTAAGATCGTCTCATAAGGTTTTATGTAAAATAATTCATAATCATGGATTAAAGTATTCAATCTGGATTGCTTGATTTCACAAGTTCCTTCATATATAGTGTGTAATTTATCTCAAATTATATTACTAGTAGTGCACATGGATACAAACATACAATCTTCAGAATTTAAAGCACAGAATAAATAGTTTACTGATTTAGAATTCAATTGAGCATTAATTTATTCTTCCCTACTCCATTGATTAAAAGGAATATTATTTTAATTCCATCCTTAACATGTGATGGTATAAAATAACCAGTTAAAATTATTTGCCACATTTGATAATCAATTTATTGCAAGAAAGTAGATATGGAATTTTTCTAAAAAATCAAAAATAATATTTTGAAATAAAGGTGGTTGGGTGATTGAATATCCTTCTGCAATATTATAATTACAAAAACTAGCCATGGATCAAACTTCAAAAGTTTTTAAAAACTAGATTTTATGAATCCCGCTCTAATATAACTTGAAAGTTCGTTAGAGATGTTAAGCCCTTATGAACTAGTCCCGAGGCTAACCAAGAGGAGAGATGAATTGGTATTTTAAAAAATCTTTCACGATCAAAACAAAACTTAAACAAACTAAAATTCACCACAAAAAAAATCAAGTACAAAAATTACATACGAAAATTAAAAAGAAAAGAACACACCATATTTATAGTGGTTTGGTCAAACCTTGACCTACGTTCACTCCTCGGAAGCACACTTCGAGTATTACACTAAACTCAGTGTCTCTCCTTTAGCACCCACAGCTAGGCGAAGAAGTCCTTAAAAAATCACTTCCACCTTCGTCGGCGCGGCGGAGTAGTCGGGTCCTTTGACACCAAAGAGATCTTCTTCTTCCTAAAACTTCCCTCAAGATGAGCCTTGAATCTGATGGTACTAAGACGCAAGCTTGCTAGAGAAACCGTGTGAAACCCTCTCTACACTCCCTTGAAACCCCCTCCAAGGATATTCTCCCTCTCTCAAACTCCACCCTTTCCTCTCTCCCTTTCAAGCTCTCTCTTCAACTTTTCTCCAGAAGAATTGAAGTCTCAATGGCTTCCAAAGACACTTTTAAAGTCTTATACAAAGTTTAAATAGAAGAGCTCAAAAAAGGCTCTTAAATGCACTAAATCGATATTATCATTCAGGACGATCGCAGGATCATCCCGTACGATACGCTTAAAAAGAGGGCTTGAAAAAACCTTAAAAACTCAAATTCGGTGCCACATATTATTCAGGATGATCGAAGGATCATCCCGTACAATGTGCTTAAAGAGAGGGCATCAAAAAATATTAAAAATTCAATTCTAGTGCCAAAAATCATCCTAGAAGATCGCAGGATCATCTAGTACGATGTGTATAATTTGACCTGATAGTCCCAGATGATATTAGGATAGTTCAAGACGATCAATACAAAATATATACAGATCATCTAGGAAGATATTGTCTCGTCCAGGATGATTAGAAGAAAAATTATGGTAGAATTCGGCTTGGACGATTTAGAAAATCAAGTATGTCGACAAACATCGTCATGTACGATATACAGATCGTCCAGGACGATCGAATTTGAAAATTTTAACCATAATTAATCCCCTAATCACAGGATCAATTTAGGTATGATTTGTATTAATCGTCCTAGATGATCAAGATCATCCGGGATAATTAGAACAAAAATTAAATATTAAAATCTTGCTTAAATTAGCATTGGCGGCTATTTTCCAAGATCATAATGGATCATCCTGGATGATCCAAAATCATCCAGTACGATTAGTTTAAAACTTGATCTTCTGGATTTGAATAGATCTCACTCCCTTGAGTGTGTATGCATGATCACCAAGCAAGCAATACTTCCTTACAGGACTAGACTCAAGAAATTATAAAATACATCAATGAATATTACAAATAAAACATGTTCTGCCAAACCTTGAGTTTTGAATGGTGCATCATAATCCTGAAAATTTAGCATACACACAAATAAATATATATTGTAAATACAAATAGACAACAGAAAGTGAGCCATAGTATTTGTTATCATCAAAAACATAAACTCATAAGCTTGAGTTGCAATAGAATTTATAATTAATAAGAGTCATGTGTGATTTGGTTAGAAACATTTAATTAATCAATGGAAGAAAAGTATAATTTACCTTTCAAATGGATACATCCATCGATATTGAACAAGTGCACCTAATTTAACTTCTTTTATTAAGTGTACAAGGAGATGAACCATAATCGTGAAGAATGATGGAAAGAATGATTTCCCCATCTTGCAAAAAGTCATTACAATATTATTTTGTAACATCTCAAATTCATTTGGAATAATAATCTTTGCACAAATTGATTTCAGCAAACGTGATATCTCTACAAGTACGTGTATAACCTCATATAATGGTGCAAATTATCTAAGAGAGATGTGTAGAAGCTCTTCAAGGAGCACTTGAAAATCATGACTTTTGAGGCCAATGACTTTGCATTCAACTATATTGACACATCAGGAGATTTTTTATGCAAATCCTTTAGGAATTTTCAAATTTTGCAAGACTTCACAAAACATTTGTTTGTCTTTCTTTAACATACTGAAAGGCATTGGCGTCAAAATATAGCTTCTATTTTTAAGAATTTGTGGATGAAGTTCCTTCTTTATTCCAATTTCAACTAAATCTTATTGTGCTTGCAAGTTATCTTTAGATGTGTCTAGGTCAAGCAAATTAGTAATGAAGTTGTCACGTATATTTTTCTCAATATACATAACATCCATATTATATGGAAATATGTTATACTCCCAATAAGGTAAGTCAAAGAAGATAGATATCTTCTTCCATCTCTCTGGCACTGGCCATTACGACCTCTTTTCAAACATGGTTTAATAAATCTACCCGTAAGGAACTACTTAGAATGTAACTGTGCTAGAATCTCAGTACCGCTTTTCCTTTTAGGCTCCATTCAATCTTCTTCTATGTTATCAAAATGCTATTTTTGGAGATGAAAAGTATGATTATCTAACAACCACCATTGATGAATCATATATGCAAATATCTTGCCCTTATATAACTATAGAGATTATGTATCTTCTACACAATAAGGCAAGCATATCTCCCTTTAGTGCTCCAACAAGATATCATGCCATATGCAACAAAATAGTTTATAGTCCACATTATTGCAGCACGTATATTGAAAGTTTATTTAGTTGTCGTGTCATAGCATTCAACACAATATAATTCAAGTAACTCTTGAATCAATGGTTCAAGATAAATGTCAAAAGCATTTTCTAGACTTTTCTCCCTCGTATAATAGTTTATAGAATGAAAGAATTTTGCTTCATTCCCATCCAAGGTGGCAAGTTATATGAAACTAGAAGTACATGTCAAATATTGTATGTATTACTCATAATCTTGAAAGGATTAAAACCATTTGTTGATAAATCAAATTGAACATTATGCGGATCATCTACAAAATTAGGGTATCGCAAGTCAAAAGCTTTCCATGCTTCTCCATCTGTAGGATGACGTAGTAAGCCATCTTTGTTTTTGTGTGTTGCATGATAAATTACCTCCTCGACATATTTCTTTATTTTGAATAGTCTTTGAAGTCTAGGAATTAATAGAAAATATAATATAATTTCAGCTACTTCATATGATTTTTCTTACCTACAATACTTCTCTTCTTAGAATCTAAACATCTTGATGCTCCATAAATGTCACAAACATCTTGATTAGATCTATATTTCCTATACAATATACAATTATTAGGGCATGCATCAATCTTTGTACATCTTGATTACATGTTTGTTTTAATTTGCTCAAGAGAATTTCTTTCATTTGTGGTCAGTGCATAAACTTGTTACTTTTGATAAAATTAGGTAAAGTAGTTTTCACATATATACTAGTTTCACTTTTTATCTCTAAGATTTTTATCAAAAGGAAATTACACTATTTAATAATTTTGTATTAGAAATTCCTAATCTACTTCCCTTTTTTCTCCTACACATCAAGATTAAGGGAGAAAATACAACTACATTTATGAATATATCCCTCTCATATTTATCTTCATGACATGTATGCATGAAAACAAAATCTAATTAATAAAAAGGAAGCACTAACATAGATATTCATTATATGTTTTTAGTACAAAAAAATAATATTTAAAAAACAATAACAATCCCACTTCTCCTCTCTCAATTAACATCATCTTCTCCAACCTCACTCTTTCTCATTTCAAACGTTTCTACTCCCTCTTCACTCTTAGTGAATGGCCAACCAAGAACAAATCAAGACCAAAGAAATAATCAAAAATACTCTTTTGTGTTGCCTTGGGAAAAGGGTTTTGCACTTGAGAAAATCATTGAATCTCTAAATGAACATATATCACTACTTAAATTGGTACAATCATCTATGCTTTGATAGATAAATTAGGAGATGGGATAATTTCGGGCGAATTTATTGGAATGGATCGGAGCGGAGCTATGGAAAGGGGCAACCTCCATGAGCTCAACGAGCTATTGTATTTGAGGATACTCGCCAAACAAAATCTCAGGCATAAGACTCATCAATCATCGAATTGATGCGAATGGAGCTCAAGCAGAATGAGATCGAGCACTGCACGTGCATAACTAGGGCACGGATACATGCGGACAGCTTGTTGGAGATTTTTATTATCCCTTCACTTTCTAGCACTAGTTAAATTGGTGCATAAAATGCTTTAAGATATAATTTAGAAACTACTTATTTAAATTGCTTATTTAAATCCAAAAAATTAATAGCGGTTAAAAGCGCTTAGAAAAGATATCTACAAGAGCAATTTCAAAACTGTTGTTATCAAGTGCTGCTGAAATCTCACATTTTTGGTATTGATAGTTGGCTCATTTTGTGTTTATTGAGCTTTAAACAAGTAAGCATTATCAAGCCTTATTGACCCTATTAATAAATAATTACCTAGAGTATAATCGTGAGCATATATAGTGTGAATCTTCAACCTACCAAATGAACTGATTTAGAAACATATACAGTGAATATTTTTGAGCTATCAAATGAACTTGTTCATGAACAAAAAAGCTCAAAAAATGATTCTTCTTATAAAAAAAAAGCATGTCCATAAATACTTTAAATAAACAATCTAGCAAACTTGAATAAATACCTCTTTTTCATGAACAAATTCATTCTATTTGAAGAGTGTAACATAAAAAATGAAATATTTTTTTATAAAATAAGAACCATTTATTATAATAAACAAAAAATTATGTGAAAAAATACAAAATAAGGATTTAATCAAGCTTCTAATCGAGCTTATTCAAGAGCTTTAATTGATAATGTTCATGAATATAAGCAAGCCAAACACATAGATGTTCGTGTTTGTTTATTTAATTAACGGTCGAGTATTTCAAAAATTGTTCAAACTTATTTGATTGCATAAACAAATGACCATGAACAAGCAGTACTTGTGTTGAGCCATGAGTAGCTAGTACAAATGCTCGGGTCATTTGCAGCTATATATATCATTGCATAGTTTATTATAATGAGATCTTATTTAAATTAAATTTTGAAATCTTTCCAACTTCGATTTTAGTAAACTTATAGTCAAATTGAGTGTCTTGATAAGATTAACCCAACAACATTAAAGGATGTTCAATAAGAGTACAAATGAGCCCTAATCAAGCACTTGAAGACTTGAGAATATTAATTGAATGATTAAATAATCTTCAAATTTCATATGCATATGATCAAATCGAGTGGCTTGATATCACTAGATTTTGATGCCATTAAGATACTTCAAAGCTAATTGAATGTTATATTATTAAAAAATTCAATATGAGCAATTCTATGGAGTGTTATATAAATTAACTGAATTTATTAGATTGCTACTCTCAAAATACTATAAATAGACAATCATTCTCAATATGAAAAGAACTTATAATTAAGTTTCAAGAGAGATTAAAGATCTAAAGAACTCTAAAGCTCTATTGACATTTAAAATTAATAATCATCGCTAGCCACCGCTATCACCTAACTATAGTCATCCGACCACCGAAGTGTTATGAAAATTTAGCAAATTTTAATAAAATATCACTATAAAAACACTATAAATAAACTTTCATTCTCCACATAAAAGGGGATTTTAGTTTGGAAAGAACTTTGAGATTTGAAGAACTCTAGAATTTTTCTTAACGTTTCAATGTTGATAACTATAATTAGCCACCTATGTTGTCTGACTGCAATAATCCAACCATTACCTCTTAACCGTTGACACATGACCACTATCTCTCAATCATCACAATCCATTCATTATCCTTCATCCTCTAACTATAGTCATTAGACTATGAACGCCTGATTATTGTCATCCTGCCACTATCATTCGATCATCATTGCCCTACTAACACCATCTAACTGCTAAATCTGTAATATTTCTATCGCCGTTGATATATTTGTATGCATTTATTTATGTTTCATAAGTAATGAACCAAACATAAATAAATAAAAGTAAATGTTAACAAAAACAAATTAAACATAAAAGAAATAAATAAAAGAACGTAAATTTATTTTTTATTTTTTTATTGCATACAAATCGCTTACATCACAACGTCTAATTAATTTCTATTAAAATACAAACAAATAAATCCAACTCATTAAATACATAATACCGCTAGACTTCTGGCTTGAATTAAGCAAGTGGGCCCTGCATGGGACCTATAGATCCAATTGAATCAATGAAAAGGATTGCCAATATTTTTTTTTTTTGGGACATTTAGGCCATTTAAGGCAAACTCACACGAACTTTTATTCTATCCAGTGAACGTACGCAAAGGAAGATTCGGTTTTAGGCAAAAAAGCACCTGTACCTAGTTTTTTCAAAAAACTCGGTACAGACGCGAAAAACTCGGTACATGCATTTTTTTGCCTAAAATCGAACCTTCCTCTGCGTACGTTCACTGGATAGAATAAAAGTTCAACTCATCACACACACAACGCATACACATGGACTCGAACCTTGGACCTCTTAGTTGGAAGCCTAAGCTCTCAACCAATAGGCCAAGGGGAGTTGTGTGGATTGCCAATATAAATTTAAAAAAAATAATAAAAAATTCATAACACTTCGGTGGTCGGATGACAATATAAATTTAAAAAAAAAAAAAAATTTGTTCAATTTTTTTTTTTTTAATATAAATTTAAAAAAAAAATAAACTCTCCCGTTTTCGTGCATTATTTATTTATTTATTTTTCATTTTTGCATAATACCGAAGCATGGCACCTACGAAAGGGTGCAAGTGGGCCCCACGCTCGAATACAGCACGTCACATTCCCTTACCCGTTAGAAATCCGCCACGTGTCACCAGCTCCAGTAGGTATAGAGAATATACCCCTTAGAAGATTCCATCCAGCGATGCAAATAACACTAATTATTCTTAATTAAACCGTAAGCATTCCCGCATAATTCCCGAATCTTGCGCATATTATTAATAACGCCTCATTTCCCTTTCGCCTCCGCGAATCTGTGAACCACAGACGTCTGTTTGGTGGCCGGAAAGTTCGCCGGCAATGGTGGCGACGAGGAGATCGCTGAGGGAGACTGTGCTAATGGCCTACAGTGGGCAACACAAACGGCGACCATGGCGGTGCTCATATGAGGCCGGCGTTTGGGCAGAGGCCGGCGGGGAGGTGGTGGACGAAGATGAGGAGGGCGCCATGGAGATGTTGCAGATCGGGACTGAGCGCCCCAAGAATGTGCTAATTCTTATGAGCGACACCGGCGGAGGCCATCGCGCTTCTGCTGAGGCCATCCGTGAGGCCTTCCACCTTGAATTCGGTGACGACTATAGGGTATGGGCTTCTCCTTTAGCTTTTTACCGATTTGCTTTTCTGTTCGAGTTATTGAGCTTCTTTTGTAGCGAATTATGTGATTCTTTGTTGATTCGATATGCTGAGGTTTTGGATGAGCACTTCTGGAATTACATTTATTTATTTATTTATTTATTTTTGTTGGCAAGAACTTCGCTCGATTTTTTTTTTCGCTTAATTTATTGGCCTAATTAAAAGAAGCTGTGATTTTGTACCCAGATTTGAACTCATGGGTGGTTTTACTGGCTTCTTTTTCATCCCCTGGCGCTTACAACTGATAATTCGTTTCCCCAAGCAAATGGCTTGCTTATTTTTAAGGGATCAACTTGGTTCTTCTGATCATTGATATCCTGTACTATTTTGTGTTGCATTGTTTTGTTCATTGTTGTTGTTGCCGGCTAGAATATTCGTGGCAGTAAAGTATGAAAAACATGTTTTAGCGTTGCACAAGTATTCAACACACAAACAGAGGAAAAATATATACCATAATTTTTTTATGCGGAAAACCCTCAAGAGAAAAACCACGGGTGTTTGAATAGATTACAAATGTCTGATTCGCCCTTCAAATTGAGGACGATAAGATTACAACAGTTAGCTGTCGGGTTAAAGTCTAGTGATGAACGGAGATAGGATGGAAATTCGGTGATGTTTAGTGGTCAGACGAAAATCTGTCGTCAGTTGGCAGTCGGTCGGTAGTCTGGCGACAGCTGGTGGTCGGACGGAAGTCCGGTGATGATCGGTGGCCAATCAAGATAAGTTTTTGATGATATATCAGCTGTCTGTTATAGAGGTTCATTGCTGATAAAATCAATTATATTTATTGGCTAACGTACCATATCAACTATAATATTTTTTATTATTAATTCCAAGAGTGAAAATAAAATATCATAACTTTAATTTGTGTTTAATTAATTTAATAATTAAATCATTAGATAAAATGTTTAAATTCAAATTGTATTTTTTAGAGAAAGTTATCTAAGTTTGCATTCTAAAAAAAAAGCTATTTTTTGAACATGGCATAATTGCACTTAATCGTGCAATTTTTTTTCCAAACATTATAAAATTATTAATGTTGTTCGAGGAAGTAGAAACAAGCAATATAAAAACTATGAGAAATGAAGTCTCATTTGTAAAATACTTAGGATGCTTCCTTTGAGAAAGCAAAATGGTTTTTTTAAGCGTGTTTGAATTAGATAAATCTTTATTCATGTTTTATTGTAGTCAGATAATATGAGTTGAGTAGATTCTTGTTGTTTTGGATGAATTATTAGGTATTTGTGAAGGACCTGTGCAAGGAGCATGCAGGTTGGCCATTGAATAACATGGAGAGATCCTACAAGTTTCTGTTGAGACATAGCCAGCTCTGGAAGGTCGCTTTTCATGGCACTTCACCTCGTTGGGTGCATTCCCTTTATCTTGAAGGCCTGGCTGCCTTCTATGCCAAGTATGTTTTTCTTCCTTAGATTAGTTTAATTAGTAATACATGGTTGTCTGAATTGTTACTGGTTTGATTTATCAACCAGTTTTTGTTTTTCACTAATAAAATAAAATGTTTCTGGATAAATAATGTTTTTTGCCTAAATTTTTTTATCAAGTATGGTGCTAAAATGACACGAAGAAACACTGAATTACTGTGTAACTTGCACATTTCTTCAATAGTTCTTTCAGGAATACTGGGAAGTTTAATTAGACCAATATGATGATTTTTTATTTTTCTTGAAGAATTTTCTTCTTAAGGCTTGAAATAGTCGTTCTATATTATATTTTTGGATGTTTTCCAATGGTAAGGAAATGAAATATGGTGCAAATTCCAGTGGAATTTTGCAGGTGCATAAGCACATTATTATAGTATTTTAATTGTTCCTATTTATTATTTAAGCGACTTACCATTTTCCTTTGCCATCTTTTGATAATTTAAAACTAAATATGGACTACTCCCTAGCTAAAATTTTTCATTTTATTCAAGCAAGAAAGAAAAATATATGATTAAGCTGTTTCAAGAACTGGTTTTGTACACTAAAGACAAAGAAATCTTCATTTTATACTTAGTGCATTTACTAATTTGAAGAGTGGAGGAATAATATTTCATTCTATTATTTATCTTCTGTGTGTATTAATCTGAAGAACGGTGGAGGCTGGTCTGAGGAAGTACAAGCCAGATATCATTATAAGCGTCCATCCGCTTATGCAGCACATTCCATTATGGGTGCTCAAATGGAAGAGCCATCAGAAGGATATTCTCTTCCTCACTGTCATCACTGACCTAAATTCCTGTCATCGGGCATGGTAAACCTCAGAAAATTTTTTCGTTCTCTTTTCTGGTAACTGAACGTTGAAGAACTAAGCTATATGTGTTTTTATTCCAGGTTTCATAGTGATGTGAACAGATGCTATTGCCCATCTGTGGAAGTGGCCAATAGAGCCCTACTTGATGGACTTGCTCCTTCTCAAATCAGAGTCTTTGGTTTACCAATTAGGCCTTCCTTCTGCCGTGCAGCACTCGAGAAGGTTCAAGCCTTTCCATCTTTCTATCCCGCTATCTCCAAGCTTCCTTAAGAAATAGTAATAAAATAAGAAATCATAAAATGCAAGCTTATGATCTCGTGTTACATGATAAATAATGCAAGTTTCAAAAGCTGTTTGGTTTAGTAAATGTTGTGTTTAAATGAACTCATGATATCAGCCCATTTTACATCTCTTCAAATATAACTTAAGCTCTTCCTTGGATTTAACTGGCTAAATGACTACATGAAATGCATTTTTTACTAGAATTAAATCAAGCAACATCAAAATTTTTCCGAGCACACTCTCATTGAAACAACTCTTACATTTATATGATGAAAAGGATTCTTTGAGACAAGAGCTGGAGATGGAGCCTTGCCTTCAAGCAGTTCTGTTGATGGGGGGAGGTGAAGGGATGGGTCCAGTAAAGGAGACAGCTGAAGCCCTTGAAGAGGCACTTCATGACAAAGAACTTGATCGCCCAATTGGGCAAGTAGTGATCATCTGCGGTCGTAATATGGCCCTGCGTTCTTCATTGCAATCAATTCAATGGAAGATTCCTGTAAAGGTAATAAATCAATAACTTTGAAGATTTGATGCAAATTCAATACATAGCAAGGTTTCTTAAGTCATTTTTATTGGATAAAGGTTAGGGGATTTGAAATGCAGCTGGAGAAATGGATGGGAGCTTGTGATTGCATAATAACAAAGGTACAAGAACTTCATTTACCTTAAGAACATACTCCATTTATTTAAAAAAAAAAAAATACTCCTCCATTTATTACTAAAAGATCATTCGGTATTCAGGCTGGACCAGGTACAATTTCTGAGTCTCTAATTAGGGGACTTCCAATAATCCTCAATGATTTCATCCCTGGACAGGTACTAGTTATACTCAGATTAAAGTTTTGTTTGGGACGACTTTCTTTCTGCTTCTTAAAGCAGCTTTTTTTACTACAGGAAGTTGGAAATATCCCTTATGTTGTTGACAATGGAGCTGGGGTGTTCTCCAGCAGCCCAAAGGAAGCAGCCAACCAGGTAGCTAGGTGGTTTGGCCATGAGAGAGAGGAACTCGAGAGATTATCACAAAATGCACTGAAATTGGCTCAACCCGATGCAGTCTTTGACATTGTGAGAGACATCCACGAGCTGGTGCATCATCAAAGCCCAGTGTCTCGGCTAACCTATACAGCAAATTCACCTGATCTTTCTCCTACCCTTCTGAGCTACTTAGTCGTGTAGTTTGTCATATTGCTGTTGTTCCCATTAATTTGTACAGTATATATGATTAAATATTCTTTGTTAATGGTGTGGGATTTGATTCCTTGTTTCTAACTAGATAGGTTAGTTTGGTTGGACTTTGTTTCAGTTCATGAAGAGGGATTCTTCCTTTTGTGAATTAGTCAAGATCCCTGATTGTATATGCAAGCTTGTAAACTGTTTTTTGTTTAGTTTGAGATGATGATGCATGTTTTAATTCAATTCTCATCTTTAAGCTCTCCTTTATAGCTGCGTTCAGCTAAATTGCTTATTGTTAACATAAATCATCTCTGCTTCTTGAGATCGTATTAGCTGCAATTGTTTGATTAGTCTCATCTTACTTTTTTTTGCAAATTTTTTTACTTTTTTGTTCTTTGCTGCTCTCTATAACATATTTGGGGAGAGAGAGGAATAGAGATTGGAGGGACTATAGTCAACAGTTGGCAGAGGTCGAAGGGACCATAGTCGGTGCATGACGATGGTCAGAGGGACTGTAGTTGGAAGGCAACAAATGTCAGACAGACCATAGTTGGCAAACTATGGAGATTGGGGTGACTGTAGGCGGCGTGCAACGATGGTCGGAGGGACTGTACTTGGAAGCCCAGCTAGGACCAACAATGGTTGGCTACGGGAGGAGGTATAGCGACCGTTGGCGAACAGGTGGAAGTCTGATGATGGTTGACGGTTAGGCGGCAGAAGTCCGGCGGGGGTCGACAGCTGTGTGGAAGTCTAGCGGTGGTAGGCAGCTGGGTGGTTGTCCGACGATGATTGGGTGGAAGTCCAACGATAGTCGATGGTGGGTGGAAGTAGTCCAACTGCGGTCAGCATTCAACGGTCGGCAATCGGGCGGTGGTCTGACGATGGTAGGGTGGAAGTTTTGTGGCGGTTAGCAACCGAATGGAAGTCAGGCGACGGTTAGCAACCGGGTGGAAATCCGACTGCAGTTAGTGGCTGGGCGATGGTCTGACGATTGTCGGGTGAAAGTCCGACGACAGTCGACAGAGGTTCGCCGGTGGTGGTGCTTAAACTCTTGAAGCTTTAGAGCTCTTTCCAATCTATGACAAAATGTCCCCCTCATATTTATAGGTTTTACGTAAGTGGAACACCCTGTAATATAAAGACGATCCAAGGCAGGTTCGGAGTGCTCCATTGGACGACCCATATTGATTCCCCTAATCATAGAGTGTTTGAAGTGTTTAAGTTCCCTAATGATATCAGAATTTAGCGATCCTAGGCTCGTTGGATTCGTCTTGCTAGTCTTCTCAATTTGAGTATAAGCATGTCTTATTTTGATATAATTTTATCATCCAATTAATGTTTTGAACCTTTCCGAATGGACTTCAGACTCTTAATTCAGACCCGTTTAGGCTTGGATTGGACCGATTTTGGTGTCATTGTGTTTGTTTATTTGATACGTTCAGTTTGAATAAAAGTTTATTAAAATTGGAGTTCATATGATCTCGCATTTAATTTTGGAAGTTTCTAACTTAAATATGTCTCGACGTTCGTGTTCGATCAAAACAATTTTTGATGACGTATCAATTTTATATAATAAATGTGCAAGAAATCAAAAATTAAATATTTGAGATGAAAAAAAGGTATTATATTAGTAAAAAGATAGCTTCACACATCTTTGCAGAAATGTCAAAGTTGGATGATTGAAGCGTGCCCGCTTCGCTCTTCTAAGAAGTAAAACGCTAAGTTGGTAGAGTGGAAATATATCTGTTCGAAAGGGAAACCTTTCATTAATTTTCCTATTTAGTAATATTTCCTTGTAATTAAAAAAAAAAAAAATCTATTCATCAGTTGAAATCTGATATAATAATAATAATAATAATAAAGGTGATTAACAATGAATCTGCTTCAAAAAACAGTGTAAGAAAAGTGAATTTATTTATTTCAATCAAAATCAATTTAATGAGACCAAAAATATTTATCTTATTTTTTAGATTAAGGTTTGATTTGGGACAGCTTTTCAATGTTTTGGTTTAAGATCCCAACCAAATTTTTGTGATCGCAAGCTACTTTCTATAGGAGCTTTCAAAAAACTGTTTTCTACACAGCAACTTTACAACTACCTTTGCAAGAAGTTGCAGCGCCCCAAACAGGCCATAAGGCCTCCTTTGGGACAGCTTTCTTCTGCTTTCTAAAACAGCTTTCAAGTAAAAAAAATTCTTGAAAGCAGCGAAAAGCAATGGCGCCTAAAAATATTAACATTTTTCTCTATTTTTATAAGATAAAAAATGTTTTTTTTTTAATAATACATGACTGTATTATATGAGTACAATAGATAAATTTACAACATTAAGCTTTCATCCCATTCAATTTTAAGCAATGAAGCAACTAATTCACAAATACAAGATGTGCAAGCAAACAAGACAAAAAGAACAAAAATGGCATTATCAATGTACTTATAATAAAAACAATGCATGACTATAGAGCAAAGAAAAGCTTAAACAAAAGACCAAAAGTTAAAAATGTTGTGATCTAAGGGCATCTCCAATCAAAAAACTCATTTTTCACTACAAAATACAGTAACACGTCTTCAACTAAATTCTATTTCATAACATCAAAAATGAATATTATGATCATATTCTTTATAGTACAAATTTATCTTTGTTGAATTAAATAGTTAAAAGATAAGATTTAGCATATATTATTATTTAATATAATGTTTTACTATTATATTTATTTAATGTTGGAGATCATTTATATAATATGATATTTAACCAATAGAGGCGGTAAATCCAACAATAATGATATACATATCATTAAATTTTACATATTTATATATCTAGCATCTTAATTTTTTATTTATTTAGGTAACTCTTTAATATCTAAGTCACATATGAAATATCACTAATATTAATTTATTTAATAAAATATATCTTTGTATGCATATGTATATATATCATTTAGAGTTTATCTGAGACAGGCAGATAGCTTTATGGCTGCTTTATTTTTTAGACATCAATCTTAATTTTATTTGGCTATTATTATCTCATTGTTTTTCAAACGTTTTTTTGTTGTGGAAAGCTGATTTTTGCAACCATAATAATAAAGTTTTTTTTTACTCAACAGTAAATTTACAATTAATTTTATAAAACACGGCAATCATTCCAAATAAATCCTTAGAAATTTAAGTAATATATAAATAAATAGATTTTAAGTATTAGATAAAAGTGTTTATATATATATTTATATATGTGTGTGTGTGTGTGTAAATCCCCACCCACGGCAGCAGTATTTTATAAATTCGATTATAAAATTATTGTAGGAAAAACAACTTAATTATTCTGATTACAAACGACAAATTTTAGAGATTTAGGCTTCGTTTGGGATGGCTTTTTTATTGCTTCTTAAAATGGAGTTTTAGTACAAAAATTAAAAAATTTGTACTATAACTCCATTTTAAAAAAACAATAAAAAAGCCGTCTCAAACGAAACCTTAACTACATACTACACCGTTATAAACTTATAATATCTATTATTTATTTACATAATGCTTAAATATTTAAATCTCATCATATATATCATTAACATTAATTTTTTTTTAATAAAATATATTTTTATGTATACATTTAATATAATTGAAATACTTAAATATTACGTAGATATATATAAAAATTTATATATTTGATAAGTAAATACGTGATTTTTATGTAAATCCCCCCAAATTATCCGATCGCTCCACCTCCATCCACGAGTAATGATTTTGTTGGCTTGGACAGATTTATATAACAAAATAATTATTATTAAATATTAATTGATTTAATTTTATATTTAAGGTAAGAAAATGAAACACTTCCGTAGGTGGGGGCAAATTATTGCATCCGGTCACCGGATGCGGAGATAGATCCAGATATTAATAAAATATTAGTTTAAATTAAGAGTGTCAAAAGTGCAGGTAAAACGCATCTAAAGCGCAGTCAAAACTGTAGGTAAAGCACAGTCAAAGCGCAAGTCAAAAGTGCAGGTGACGTGACAAATTTTTATTTGATATCTGAACCTATTTTCCGCATCCGGTGACCAGATGCAATAATTTGCCGTAGGTGGGAGATGCAAGGATTACGTATCAAATAAAAATCGCTCGAATAAAAAATATATAAAATCTATCAATCTATTAAAAAGTTATGGAATTAATCTTTTTTATATTTATAAAAATTTGTAATTAATTAGGATATTTTAAAATTTTATATTAGATTTCACTTATGTTAAGAAAGATAGAGATAGACTTAAAAAGACTTAGCTAGAAATATTAGAAATGATCAATTTTATTAGATTTAAACAAAAATTTGACTTTTAACATAACATAATGAAGAAAAAAAAAATTCATATAGCCAACCCAATGTAGTAGGACAAAAGCTTGTTGTTGTTGTTTAAAATTTTACATTAAATCAAGATAATAATATACAAGCACAACGAGCATTTATCCTACTACTCCCAAGACAACCAAAAATGAAATCTAATATTCATTTGTGATAGCTTTCTTACTATTTTTTAAAACGTCTTTTTATTAAAAAAAATGTAATAAGAAATTACTTCAAAAAACAATAAGCTATCCCAAAGTCTTAGATTTCGTTTGTGATGGCTTTCTTTAACTTTTTAAAATATTTTTTTAGTATAAAAATTAAAATTTTTATACTAAAATACTATTTTAAGAAGCAACAATTCATTCCAAACAAAATCTTAGGATTCGATTGAATAAATTTTTTATTATTTTATTTTTCAAACCACAACCACTGTCTCTATTTGACTATTCATTATTGCTACTTTTAAGAATTTTTGTCTTAAGGCTGCTTTGCTTTCTACAACAGCTTTAAAAGTATTAATTGCTCCATAAAAACTATAAAACTATATTTATAAAAAGCTACAGCTATCTCAAACAAATCCTTAATATAGTTAGAGTACACATTAAACTAAGTACTAAAAAATTACTATTAAAATTCAACTCTAACAATTCCTAATCAGTAAAATCCAATAATTAAAGTGAAAAGCAATAAAAATGGAGTATTAAAGTTTTAATTACAATGAGAGCCTGACCTGCAAACTTCCAATTACATAAGAAAGAGAAAACAATCTGTTGCATTCCACTTGAGCATACCAAAGAAGCAAATTTATCATTCGAGAAATGTCAAAAATCTCATGTCGCCAGAAACTAGCATAGCATTGCCACAATAGTTAAAAAAGAAGTAAATTTCAGCTCCAATGGATATTTCTCTTATGAAACTGGCTTGCTTATGAATTACTGGTCCTTCCAGAGAGCAAGTTTGAGAGAGATGGGACGCCTTGGTTCCTCATTTCTTCTTGAGCCCGCCTCATTTCTTCCGGATCTGAATGTGAAAATTAGTCAGAGTAAGGAAACAGATTCAATCAAATGTATGTAGGAAATATCATAGAGATTGAAATATAAGGTTCAGCTCGCTGAATGTTTGGCTAATTGGGCCAATTAGATTAACTCCATTATGCTCGGATAAATAGCAGGCATTCTTCACCCATTCAAAGAGAATTTCTTCCAATTGTAAAATTATATTTCCAATCCACTTTGGCAATTCTTCCCTAATTATTGGTTTATGGCCTTGTCACCAACAACAGACCATTTCCTAGTGTAGGTCAAAGCTCCCGCGGGCTGGAAGCTCATATTATGCCACACACCTTTTTCATAGCTACGATATCACGATGAATAGAGTAGAATGATAATTATATTCAAGCTTGTCATTTTGTTGTTGTTTATATTTTTATGTAATGACAATCTGTTCTAATTACCTTTTCTTCTCTAGGATTAGATGATGATTATGTCATTTGGTGTAAGATTAAGGTTTCGTTTGGAACGGCTTTTTTACTGTTTCTTAAAGTAGCTTTTAGTATAAAAATTAAAATTTTGGTATTAAAAAGATGCTTTAAGAAGCAATAAGAAAGTCATCCCAAATGAAGCCCAAGCCATTTTTTCATTAAGATTGGTTTGGTATAATGTTCAATTATTTTAAATTTGAACAAAAAAAGGCACAAATTGAACACCATATTTAGATGAGTCATCCATCATCATTTGGTATATTAAAATCCATGTTTTATGTATTACTCCATAAAATAAAAGTTGAAGTCTAAATGTCTTTTGTATAGATGATGGATAATGTATAAGTTTTTCTATATTTGATGAATGAGAGGACTTGATCTAATCCGCTAGAAATGTATCTTATTGTGTTAGTAGATGTGTATGACAAATAAAGACGATTCAATATGAATGATGAAAAAGGTGATAGAATGATCTAGCCTAATCCATCCGTCTGGTTTTGATGTGATTTGCTATGGTGTAGTATTATGTAGGCCGGAATGTAACATGTTCGTAGTGGCATTCCCATTCTTTCCCATTCTAAATTTGTACAGAAATAGATCAGGAGTTGCTTTAGGTATCCATGTTGCAACTAAAAGAAAAAAGAGTACTAATAAATGTTTTGTTGAAGTAGAGAAAGCAAAAGTCCTTAGCCGTCTAACTGAGAAACCAATTTTCTTGGTTATGAATAAGAGGCAAAATTGAAAATCATCCATGTTGCATCTAAATGAAAGAGCAGTACAGATAAATGTTTAGTTTAGGTAGAGAAACCAAGAACATCCAAGTAGTATTACTCACTTAGCAACCCATTTGTTAGGACTTGAACATCAAAAATCAATGAACAAATAGTAAATTTCAACAAAATAAATAGATTTTCTTGATAAGAAAGCAAACACGAACAAGCAATATACAATGATCCTCTTTCGAGAGGAGGCATTCCTCTCTCAAACTGTAAACGCTGCTAGAATCCCTCACAAAAACAGTGGACATTTAGAACACTCACAAAATCTGCATGAACAAAAATAATACTACCAAAAGGCCAAATATAACTCTTCCTATTTTTCTCCCAAAACCTAACTTTACTCCATATTTTTCCCCCACCTCCTTTGATAAGCAATACACTCCTTTAATTCTACTCCCTTTCTGATCCCCTCCTTTAATTCTTCTCCTTTGCCAACCAGGCAGCCACCCCCCACACTTGGGCCCACATCCTTGACCAATGGTCCATCAATACTCCCCCGAAAAGTACTGCCTTGTCCTCAAGGTGGAATGAAGGGAACTGCCGCTGAATAATCTGATAGAACTCCCACGTGGCTTCATACTTTGGTAGGTTTTTTCACTTAATCAACACTTCTTTGCTTCCTGATACTCCCTGGCGCACTCCTTCAACATCCAATGGTTCTAACAACACCTCCATATCGTCCGTCAATGTCATGGAAAGTGCGGAAAACGGAATATGCTCTCCTATCACACGTCGGAACTAGGACACATGAAACACCGGATGTATGCCTGATGACGATGGTAATTGTAAGCAATATCCACATCACCAATACACTCCACTATCTTGTAAGGATCAAAATAACAAGGTGATAACTTCTCATTCCTTCTCTGTGCCAAGGTACTCTATTTATAGGATTGAAGCTTCAAGTAAACCCTATCCCCACCTGAAAATGAATGTCTTTCCTGTATGCATCTACTTGCCTCTTCATAATTTGTTGAGCTCTCAAAAAACGCCCCTTCTGCTCCACCAATATCATGCCTCTGTCCTCAAAGTATTGCTCTACTGATGCCACCAGTGTGCTGCCTTGTCAATCATATATCAAGTGAGGCGGATATATTCTATGTAACACCTCAAACAGTATTGTCTAAGCTATCAAATGATAGAAAATGTTATACCACTACCCTGCCCATGCCAACCATTTTTATCACAACTTTGGTATATCTGATACAAAGCATCAAAAATAAGTCTCCACACAACGATTGACCACCTCTGTCTATCCATCCATCTGAGGATGATAAGCAATGCTCCTTTCAAAACGGTCCCCTGCATCTTGAACAATTCATTCCAGAACTGACACAAAGATCTTGTCTCGATCAGATATAATCAATTTCGATATCTCATGTAGTCTCACCACCTCCCTCATGAAAAATATTGCTAATAATACTATTGTATAAGGGTAGCAAAAGGGAATGAAATGAGCATACTTAATCAATCCACTACCACCAGTATCCTAGTGTATCCTTCTGACTTTGGCAGCCCTTCAATGAAGTTTATGGTCACCTCCTCCCACACCTTTTTTGGAAGAGCTAACAGTTGTAGGAACCCTCCTGAAAACATAACTAAATATTTATGCCTCTGTCATATATTACAGCTAGCCACCATCTTCTTTACATCCTTTTGTATACCCTCCCAACAGCTTTGCAGAAAATCTGTGATATGTCTTTTTTACCTCCGAATATGCCTCAATGGTCATCCCATGAAACTCTTGAAACAAGCAGTGAATGTAAGAAGATGTTTTTGGAAGCACAAACCGCCCATTATGAAGCAACTTCTATCCCACCACTGAATATCCTGGATGGTTGTTTTTATTTTCCACCAGCTCCTCCCTAATTTTCATTAACCCCGCATCCTTTTCACTCTCTCTCTCTCTCCTCAATGCTTCCCAATCAACTACTCAGGACACAAACAATGCCATCGTATGGGACTCTCACATGTACCTGGATAAACTAACTGCTACTTTATTTTCAACTCCAGGTCGATACTAAATCCCAACGTCATAAGCGAATAACTTGGAAAGCCATCTTTGATGCTGCTCAGTGATGATTCTCTGCTCCAATAAATACTTCAAGCTCCTCTGGTTAGTTCTGACGATGAAATGTCTTCCCAATAAATAAGGCCACCATTTTTGAATGGCAAGCACAATCGCCATCAACTCCCTCTCATAGACTGACTTGACTCTTGCCCTGGCTGTCAACCCCTAACTGAAATAGGCCACAAGTCTCTCGTTCTGCATGAGTACCGCTCCCAAATTAAAATCTGAGGCATATGTCTCAACTACAAAAGGTTGGCTGAAATCTAGAAGAGCTAAAACTGGCACACTGATCATAACCTTCTTCAACTCCTCAAATGCCTGGTTGGTAGACTTCCCTAGTTGAAGTTATCCTTTTTGAGCTGTTCCGTCAATGGCACTGCTATAGAACTGTATTCTTTCACAAATTTTTAATAGTAGCCTGTAAGTCCCAAGAATCCTCTCAACTCCTTCAATGTCTTAGGTATGAGCCATCTGAGCATGGCCTTAATCTTACTCTAGTCAATTGTTACTCCCTTCTAAGACACCACATGTCCTAAATACTCCACTCTGGGTTAGGCGAAAGAACACTTCATCCGATTGGCAAACAAAGTGCGCTCTTAAGATAGATAGCACAACTCACAAATGCTCCAAGTGCTCCTCAGACCTACTATATACTAATATATCTTCAAAAAATACCAGCACAAACCTTCGCAAGTAGGGTTGAAATATCCTATTCATCAGAGTTTGAAAAATACCTAATGTATTAGTGAGGCCAAAATGCATCACCACAAACTCATAGTGTCCCTCGTGTGTCCTGAGAGCTATCTTGTGGGTGTCTCCCGATCGCATTCTAATCTGGTGGTACCCGAATTTCAAGTTGATCTTGAAGAATATCATAGATCCATGCAACTTATTAACAGCACATCAATGACTGGTATAGGAAATTTGTCTGGTACAGTTTCCTTATTCAAGGCACGATAATCTACACAGAACCTCCAACTTCAATTCTTCTTCACCAACAATACACAACTAGACAAATGACTCACACTGAGCTTGATGATTTCAGCTTCAACCATCTCCCGAATCAACCTCTCAATCTCATCCATCTGGATCTAAAGGTTGTGATATGGCCAGACATTAATGGGAGAGATTCCTTCCTTCAGAACTATAGAGTGCTTGTGTTCCCATGGGGGTGGCAATCCCTGGGGAAGTTGGAATACTTCCATGAAGTGCCAAAGTAGTGGCTAGACAATGTTTGGAATGTCCTCTATCTCCTCTGTCCCACCTCCCTCCAAACTCTGGAGCTCCATCAAGAATCCCCTTCATTCCTCTTGTATGGCACGAATCATAGTTTTCAAAGAAACCATTACTTTGTATAAGCTTGAGTCTCCCTTAATTACCACCTTCCTCCCCTTCACCTGGATTTTCATAGCTAATGCCTTCCAGCTTACCTTGGTCTCCCCCAAGGTTTGTAGCCACTTTATTCCCAAAATTAAATAAGTATTTCCCAACTCTAATGGAAGAAAATCCTCCTTGATGTGAATCCCCTATAGCTCTACCACCAAACCTTGATAGATCCCTCTACTCTTCTCCACATTTCTTATGCCCATTATCACTCTAAAACTAGTGTCCAATAGTTTCAACCCAACTTGGTCAACCACATGGTTTGATATAAAATTTTGTGTAGCCACCCCACTGTCCACCAAGATCGCTACTGCCTCTCCTCTTATTTGTGCCCTAACCTTCATAGTGTGATTTGGGGTGAATCCCACGATAAAGTTCAATGAAACTTCAATCACCTCCAAGTGTAATGGCTTCTCTTCCTCTACCTCCTCCCTTATTGCCTCTACTTTATCCACCTCCTCCTCATCACACAAAGAGAACCTGTAAGGTACGATTTTTACATCTATGTCCCAGTGTAAATTTTTCATCTCATCTGAAACTTAACTCCTTATCCCTCTTGTATTGCAATTCTGTATCAGTCAACCTCTTGAAATTCCCTCCCTGTCGGACTCCCGAACCACCCTCCTTTGGAGCCTCCCTTTGAACTGGTATAGTCTGCACCCTAGGTGCCAAGAAAGTGGTCGTCGTGCGATAAGAACCTCCCAAACTGACACCCTTACTACTCTGCAGTCAATTATTGTCCTCAATCAGTTAAGCCAACTCCATCTCCTCCCCCAAATCACGGGGCCTTGCTACCCGCACCGTTGCTCTCAACTTTCGTTTGAGACCTTTCATGAAATTGCTCTCCAACACTGCCTCTGAAAACCTCCCTACCCGACTTGACAGAAGCTCAAATCTTTCTTGATATTCAATCACAGTGCCTTCCTGTTTAATGCAAAGAATTGCTCATAGTAATCCCCATCCTGCTTGGTTCAAAAATGCTCCAACAAGCAATCCATAAACTCCTACCATGAACAGATCAAGAACCTCATCTCCCTCCATTGGTACCATGACAGTCCCTTCCCCTCAAGACATAGAGTTGTTGCCATAAGTCTCTCACCTTCAATTAACCCGTTCACCATAAACTACCTCTCCACTCTATAGATCCACCCATGCGCATCTTCGCCTTCAAACACCGCCATTTTCAACTTCCTAAACTTCGGATCTCCTCCGCCCCAATTTCCCCTTTCGCCCTTCATGCCTCCCATGAAGTGAGTATTGAGATCTCTCCACGGTTCCCTCTCCTCCCTTCTACTTTTGTATCCCCCTCTTCCTTCAAATTCAGCCCGCCTATTCTCTTATTCCCATTCCATATTGCCTCCATATTCTCTATACATCCCCCTTCTCAATAAAGGCTCAAGGAGAGGTATTCCATCCTCTTCTCCTAAAATTTTCACCTCCCTGTCTTCCCTCGGTATGGCATTTCCCTTATTCCCCCTTGCTTCCGGAGGAGCCGCTTTAGTTTGAAACTCCAACATCTACTTCATCATCTTCTCTAGATTCTCAAACCTTCCATCATTGAAAAATATTCATTCAACAATCTCACATCCATTCGCAGTTGTCCTACTTCCCCCTTCAACTTTTCTTCTAACACCTCAACTCTTATCCCAACCATCGGTCCCAAGAAATTGCTCTGATACCCATTTGCAAGGACTTGAACGCCAAAAATAAACGAACAAACAGTAAATTTCAGCAAACTAATCAGATTTTCTTGATAATAAAGCAAACACAAATATACAAGATATAATGGTCCTCTTTCGGGAGGACCTCTCCCAAACTCTAGATGCTGCTAGAATCCCTCACAAAAATAGTGGACAAGAAGAACAATTACAACATCTGCATGAAGAAATAATACCACCAAAAGGTCGAGTATAACTCTCCCTAATTTTCCTTAAAAACTTGAATTTAGTTCATGTTTTTCCCCACCTTCTCCTTTGATAAGTGATCCACTCCTTTAATTCTACTCCCTATCCAACCAGGCAACACCCCCCCCCCCCCCGGGGGACAACATCATTGACCGTCATTTCTTCCTGAGTCTAAGATGCATAATTGCAACTCCACCATGCATAACTCGGTTAATAGGGCTTTTCAATAGATGTGTGGCACCAAAAAGAGGAAAGTTTCCTTAATTGTTAAGACTTTGATAGGAAACACTTGGATTTCCAAGTGTTTCACACCAAGAACCAAGTAGATCTAGGATGAAAACTGCTGTCCACACAAGAAAACAGCCCAAAACAGTGGATTCGGAGAGAAAACGAAGGAGAAAAACGTAAGAGAAACAAAGCAAACACTTTTATTTAATGAGAGATGAAAAGCACTTGCAAGATACAACTTTCCTTCAATTCGAGAGGAAGGAAAAACTCTCCAAATCTCTAGCCGTAGCCTAGAGCCCAAGAACACAAACCCTAGATCTCAAAGAAGATTCAAATTCAAGATAAAACTCTCTTCCCCCTATTCCTCCTAATTTATCATGAAAGGAAGATTACAAATTACCTAATCACCCCTCACATTCAAAAATTCCCTCCCAAAACTCAAAAAAACATCAAGTGGGCCCCCTAGGGGTTTCCGCCCAGCCCCTGGCTGGGTTTCTTCCGCCGGCTATAAGCCAAGACCGGTCCAGGGTGGACCGGTCCAGCCGGCCCAGGATGGGCTGGCGTAACATTACCGCCCTCCCAAAGAATCACCTTGTCCTCAAGGTGAAAATCAGGAAACTGCTGTTTCGCCATCTCGTATGGCTCCCACGTGGCCTCGTAGTCAGGAAGGTTCTTCCACTGGATCAACACTTCCTTAGTTTCATCCTCTTTCTGGCGAACACCCCTCAGCTCTAAGGGTTCCATGATCACCTATAACTCTTCCGTAAGTGTCGGCGGTAGCTCAGGAATGGCGATGTGGTCACCAATGACCCTTCTCAGCTGGGAGACATGAAAAACCGGATGTATAGTCGCTGATGGGGGTAATTTCAGTCGGTATGCTACTGCTCCAATCTTTTCCATCACTTCATAAGGCCCAAAGTACCTTGGAGCTAACTTTTCATTCCTCCTGTTGGCGACTGTCTTCTGCCTGTATGGACGTAGCTTCAAGAACACCCTATCCCCTGCCTCAAATTGGATATCCTTTATATGCCCATCAGCCTGCTTCTTCATGATTTGTTGCGCCCTCAGCAAGTGCCTCTTTATTTCTTCTAATACTCGGTCCCTTTCCTCCAAGTACTCCTCTACTGACGAAACAGGAGTACTACTGCTCCCAAAGTGTACCAAGTGTGGGGGATCCCATCCGTACAACACTTTGAATGGGGTCATTTATGAAGCCTAGTGAAAGGACGTGTTGTACCAGTACTCCGCCCAGGATAGCCACTTCGCCCATAGTTTTGGTGTCTCTGAAACAAAACATCTGAGATATGTCTCTAAGCTCCTGTTGACTACTTCCGTCTGGTCATCCGTCTGTGGGTGGTAGGCTGTACTTCTCTTGAGCACTGTTCCCTGCAATCTGAATAGCTCCTTCCAGAAATGACTGAGGAAAACCTTGTCCCTATCTGATACGATCGCCTCTGGCACCCCATGTAATCTGATCACTTCTCTGATAAAAGCTGATGCTACTGTTGCTGCGGTGTAGGGATGTCGTAGGGGAATGAAGTGGGCATACTTGCTCAGCCTGTCCACCACTACTAAGATCACTGTGAACCCTTCTGAGCGGGGTAACCCATCTATGAAATCCATGGAAATCTCCTCCCATACTCTACCAGGCAGAGCTAATGGCTATAGTAATCCTCCTGGTGACATCGCTAGGTACTTACTCCTTTGACAGACCTCACATCTGGCTACCATCTCCTCCACATCTTTATGCATCCCCTTCCAGTACAACTCCCCAGCGAGCCTTCTGTATGTCTTCTGTACGCCTGAATGGCCCCCTATCGCACTCCCGTGAAACTCATGGAGTATGTTTGGTATGTGGATCGACGTTCGGGGCATAACAAATCTTCCCTGATACAACAGCTTGTCTCCCTCCAAGGAGTATCCCGGGTGGCTACCCGGTTCCTTCAGTACTTCAGTCCTGATCTTTCCCAAACTCTCATCATTGGCACTCTCTTCTCTGATGGCCTCCCAATCCAGCATCCAAGGCACGGATAGAGCGACTGTCTGTAATTCCTCCATACATCTGGATAAGGCATCTGCCGCCTTGTTCTCCACTCCTGGCCTATACTGAATCTCAAAGTCGTACCCAAGTAACTTGGATAACCACCTCTGATGCTCTTCAGTCACCATTCGTTGTTCTAAAAGAAATTTCAGGCTCCGCTGATCAGTCCTGACAACGAAGTGTCTTCCCAGTAGGTAAGGCCGCCATTTCTGGATGGCCAACACGATGGCCATCAATTCCCTCTCATATACTAATTTCATCCTTGCCCGAGCAGTCAACACCTGGCTGAAATAAGCGATGGGCCTCCTATTCTGCATAAGTACTGCACCCAGTCCGTACCCCGATGCATCTGTCTCCACAATGAATGTCTGAGTAAAATCTGGCAAAGCTAGTACTGGCACTGTAGTCATTGCCTTCTTCAGGCTCTCGAAAGCAGAGGTGGCTGCTTCTCCCCATAGGAAACCATCCTTCTTCAACTGTTTTGTAAGTGGCCAGGCTATGGTGCTATACCCCTTCACAAATCTTCTGTAATAACCTGTCAATCCCAGAAATCCCCTCAGCGCCTTCAGACTTTTCGGTAGTGGCCACCTTAGCATTGCCTCAATTTTGGATTGATCAGCCGCCACTCCTTTTTTTGATACCACATGGCCCAAGTACTCTACACTAGCTTGAGCGAAGCAGCATTTCTTCAAATTTGCCTTCAACTGATGCTCCTTTAGAACCGCTAACACCGTTCTTAAATGTTCCCAATGTTCGACCTCTGTCCTGCTGTATATCAGGATGTCGTCAAAGAATACTAACACAAACCGTCTGAGATAAGGCTTGAAAATCTTGTTCATCAGGGCCTGGAAAGTAGCAGGTGCATTGGTGAGGCCAAAGGGCATCACCAAGAACTCATAATGGCCTTCATGAGTTCTAAAAGCTGTTTTGGGAACATCTTCCTTCCTCATTCGAATCTGGTGGTAGCCCGATTTCAAGTCTATCTTGCTGAAGATCACGGTCCCACTTAATTCATCCAAGAGCTCATCGATAACGGGGATAGGAAATTTATCAGGCACAGTCTCCTTATTGAGTGCTCTGTAATCTACACAAAAATGCCAGCTGTCATCCTTCTTTTTTACCAACAGAACGGGACTAGAGAAAGGGCTGATGCTGGGTCTGATGATCTTTGCCTCCAGCATCTCTCTAATCAACCGTTCAATTTCATCCTTCTGGAACTGGGGGTAGCGATAAGGGCGTACACTGACGGGTGATACTCCTTCCCTCAACACTATAGCATGCTCTCGCTCCCTCTGCGGGGGTAATCCCTGAGGTGGCTGAAAAACCTCTTGGAATTGTTGAATCAATGGCTGAACGGAGAGGGGTATATCTCCTCCCTCTTCCACTCCCCCCTCCAAACTATGCAATTCCACCAAGTAGCCTCCTCCCTCCTGCTGAATGGTCCGGAATAGAGATTTGAGAGAAACCCCAGCTTTGGTCAACCCCGCATCCCCCTGAATCGTCCTCCTTCTCTCCCCTATCACGAGTTCCATCCTCAATGTCCCCCAGTTGATCTTCGTCTCTCCCAAAGTACGCAGCCACTTCATCCCTAGGATGACATCCGTGCTCCCCAGTTCTAGGGGAAGGAAGTCTTCCTTTACCTGGATCCCCTGAATCTTCAGCACCACCTCTCTACAGATTCCTCTACCCATTTCCACCTTTCCCGTGCCCATCATCACCCCATAGCCACCTGTGTCCACTAGCTCCATCCCAAGCGACTCCACTATCTGGGTGGAAATGAAATTATGGGTTGCCACACTATCGATCAACACCACCACCTCTCGGTCAGCTATCTCTCCTCTCACCTTCATAGTGTGCCTCGGAGTGAATCCCACTACAGAGTTCAGAGACACTTCTGCTACATCCAGATGCAGTTTCTCATCCTCCTCCACCTCGGGGTCATTTCCACCTCTCTCTTCGTCTTCCTCATCTTCACAAACGAGGAGAACCTGAAGAGATCGATCCTTGCACTTGTGCCCCGGCATGTACTTCTCATCACATCTGAAGCACAACCCTTTTGCTCTTTTGTCCTGCATCTCTTTGTCGGTCAATCTTTTGAACTGTCCCCCATTTCCTCCTCCACCGGATTTCTCCTTGGGCACCTCCCTCTGGTTCCCTGGGGCTACCCCTTTTGAGGGTAATACAGCAGTAGTCATTTTGTATGATACTCCTGAGTAGTTGCCTCTAGCACCTCTTTCTGATCTCTTCTGATCTTCCACCAGTTGTGCAAGCTCCATGGCTTTGCCCAAGTTTCTTGGCTCCAGCACTCTGACAGCTGTTCTTATCTCCGGTTTGAGCCCCTTCATGAAATTCCCTTCCAGGGCCGATTCAGAGATGTGATCCAGACGGCTAGCCAAGTACTCGAATCTGTCCCGGTAGTCGGCTACGGACCCCTCCTGAGTCAGAGCAAAGTACTGTTCATAGAAGTCTCCTCCCCCATCGGCTCGGAAACGTTCTAATAAACAAACCTTGAACTCTCTCCAGTTCCTGATAGGCTCTCTCCTGTCTCGCCATTGATACCATGCCAACGCCTTCCCTTCCAGACACAATCCTGCCGCCGTCAGCTTCTCATCATCTGTCAACCCGTTGACAGCAAAGTAACGCTCCACCTTGTAGATCCAGCCATGACCATCTTCCCCCTCAAAGATGGGCATCTTCAACTTCCTCACCTTCGGATCCCTTCCATTACCCCGGTACTCTCCATAACCTCCCATTCCTCGAAGAGGAGGTGCTCCCCAAGTGTCCCGGTCCCCCCTCCGACGTTGGTACTCGAATCCTTCGTCATAATCCCCTCTTCCCCTTTCAAAATCAGCACCTCGACGCTGAAAATCAGCACCTCAACGCTGATATTCTCCTCTTCTCTCGCCAAAATCTGCACTTCCCTCATATTCTCCCCTCCGGCCTTCAAAATCCACATCTTGACGCTGAAAATCAGCACCTCGACGCTGAAAATCAGCACCTCGACGCTGAAAATCTGCACCTCGACGGTCATCCCCCAGGCTCATCTCCTCTCTAGAAAGTGGCTCTAGAGGTGGCATGTCGTCGTCTCCCTCAAGGATCTCCACAGCCGGATTCCTCCTCCCCCGAGGCGGGTTCGGATTTCCTCCTACGCCATGGTCGCCGACAGTCTCTCTTGCATCCGACGCCGTCGGATTAGTCTTCATCTCAAGTAATTTCTTCATCATCTCTTCCATGGCCGCGAACCTCCCTTCCAACCTCTCATTGTTGGTAGAGATCTCCATGAATTTCCCCTCCAGATCTATCTTCAGTTGACCAAACTCGCCTTCTAAAACTTCCACCTTCTTCCCGGCCATCTTTCTTTTAACGGATCCACAAAAATCTTTTCCTGGAGACGACGATCTTGCTGAAATTTCAGAATTTCAGCCGCCGGTGGTCCCGAATCGGTGCTCTGATACCAATTTGATAGGAAACACTTGGATTTCCAAGTGTTTCACACCAAGAACCAAGTAGATCTAGGATGAAAACTGCTGTCCACACAAGAAAACAGCCCAAAACAGTGGATTCGGAGAGAAAACGAAGGAGAAAAACGTAAGAGAAACAAAGCAAACACTTTTATTTAATGAGAGATGAAAAGCACTTGCAAGATACAACTTTCCTTCAATTCGAGAGGAAGGAAAAACTCTCTAAATCTCTAGCCGTAGCCTAGAGCCCAAGAACACAAACCCTAGATCTAAAAGAAGATTCAAATTCAAGATAAAACTCTCTTCCCCCTATTCCTCCTAATTTATCATGAAAGGAAGATTACAAATTACCTAATCACCCCTCACATTCAAAAATTCCCTCCCAAAACTCAAAAAAACATCAAGTGGGCCCCCTAGGGGTTTCCGCCCAGCCCCTGGCTGGGTTTCTTCCGCCGGCTATAAGCCAAGACCGGTCCAGGGTGGACCGGTCCAGGGTGGACCGGTCCAGGGTGGACCGGTCCAGCCGGCCCAGGATGGGCCGGCGTAACAGACTTCAAGCAACCAACAATGTAGGCCACTTGCTGATGGAGGAATTGAGAAATAAAAAGAGGATATTACTGTTATTTTCTCAATTCAGTAGGATAACCGCCATCTTATGTGTTACAATGTTAAAAACAAAAAAACAATGTTAATTTGAAAATGTTATGTGAAACCTCTACGCCTGGTCTTTGTATACACATGCATTCATTTTCAGTACGCGTTCATATTGTTAAATATGTTACCAAAATAGGAGATAACGGCCTATCTTTCAAAGATAAACACACAAATGTATCAAATACATGCATCACAAGAAGTTAAATACTCGGCTCTAAGAATAAAATATGTAACAAGCAAGCATTAAAGGATGGGTGCATACCCATATTCTCCATCAACTTTGGCATGAGGAACACAACAAGGAACATGAAACCAAGCATCAAACCCATAGGACTTTTTACGATAGACATTATAGAAAATGGCTCCCTCATCTACAAGTATAATAACCAAATAAATCATCAGTACATATGAATAGCTAACTTTAAGCCAAAAATCAAACGTACCTCATAGTATTGCTCTTCTCTTAGAGGTTCCAAAACTAACTCCTGTAGAACTCTCCTATTTTCAGTCAACGCTGCCTGGATTTTACCAGGATTCCTAGCACTTATATCAACACGAACCTGAAGAACTTACAAAGAATTTGCTCACGTTTTTGTCTTGGTGAATTGAATATGTCTAATAGCGAGAAGATCTTACAGGAGAAAATAAATAGCCCATTGCAGCCACCTCAATCAGATGAGTACCAGCAGGGATGTTGCAGCTTAAGCATAGCGGTAAAGAAAAACAAGAGACTACTCAAATAAAAAGTAAATAAATCCACCAATGGATTATCTTGTAAATCACATTCCAATATTTGAAATGTAATTTCTTGTTCTAAAGTACCTTTAAACCCTCCATGCTTCTTTATATACGGTATGGTAGGTACAAGGGTCCCAAAATACCAGATTGGTTTTCTTAAGTGCAAAAGAGTATGATACACCATCAATATTAATGGCATGGTGTATTATGGCATGTCACAAATCTAAACCTGCAAGCCTTAACGAACTAAAATATGCTGAATATAAATGCATCAACCTGTCAAACCACCAATTACTAATAAAAACTAATTTAAAATTTTCTTATCTAATTCTCTTGATTCAACACTGATGAAGCAAGAGCAGGTGGGCGAACAAGATATGATTATTGTGTTTCAATGATTATTCTGATAAGATGGTGAAACCGGGGATTAGAACAAGGAAGAAATAAGGTGCTCACCAAATCAGTGAGAATGGAATTCTACTAATACCGTGAGATTCATGAATCGTTACGGTTAATTGGATGGGAAAAAAAGAAATTCAAAAACAAAGTCACTAGGATACAATGAGAAGTAACCATCTGCTCTAACAAAAGTAGTTGTCTGATCACCATTAAGTATGACCTTGATATTAGATAACTTGGAGGAATGTCCAAATACCTTTGACCCAATACCTGTAAATAGATTTTGTTTCAGACACTGTATTAGAACTAACTCAAATATACAAGACCAAAATAGTTATTGATCTAAAATCTATGTATTATTTGTCAAAATATCAGGTATATACCAAAAAATTGTACATAAAAAAATAATAATAAAACAAAGATATCTTTTGCGCAAGGCAGTGATATAATGAGTTATTTTATCTTGATTGAAGCAAAAAGAGTTCGCAAAACTCATGTATCTGAGCTTTGATCATATCCAATTCCTGCATTCCCACCTCACGAAATCAAGATTAAGACAGAATATACAATCACCAGAGGACAGTTTAAACAAATGGCACTACTCCAAAAGATGCCAATTCTAATAATTTTATCAAGCATAAAAAAACATGGTAATCCAAAAATCAGTTAGGAAACAAATTAATTATTCTAACCTGGCTAACAAGAATAGAACCTGAACGACAAAAGAGCAGATCTCAACTTTGTAGTACTAGGCCATAGATAAAGAGTAGAAATCTAAAGCAAACATTAAAAACTAAACAATACATTTTAAAATTATAACAAAGGAACGCAGCCAGCATCTTTAGATTTAATCATTGGCGGTACAACAAACCTACAAGAAACACTAGCTTGCCATATTAAAAACCAATGCCAGAAGATGAACTCCACAATTCATGTCAGGCATCCAATTAATTCCAAATCAACCACACTGGGTGTTTTCAGCATCAATTGCTTAGTTTAATGAGTACATTTGTTTTTAATGCAACTGCACCTGATTACTATTTTTTATTTCTCGACTCACATTTTGTAAAAATAGCTCAAGGTCATAATCATCATTAGAGTATCCCAATATTTTAAGTTTGACTTTATACATTCTCATTTTTCATAAAACTTTGTCGAGTGTTAAAGGCTTGATGATGTTGTTGTTGTTGTTTGTCGAGTGTTACACAAAGCGCCAAACCTATTTTGCGCAAATTTTTTATACAAAATCTATCTATGTTGCCTCTAGTCTACCCATTGGCCTTCTGTTACTAGCAATATATATTTAGTCAAATAAAGTACAAACCAAATAGTATATATATATATATATATATATATATATATAAAATAAGCAATAGTTTATTTCTTGTATAATACTTTAAGTTTGTATTAACTAGATCAGTTCTATATTGTAAACTTAATCTCCCCAACAACAACAAGCCTTTGTCCCACTACGTGGGACAGGCTACATGAATCCTTTTTATCCATTGTGTCATGTTAAAAGTTAAATTCTCATTTAAATCTAATAAAGAAAGATCATTTCTAATATTTTCTAACCAAGTCTTTTTAGGTCTACATCTACCTTTCTTAATATAAGTCAAATCTAATACCTCTACTTGCCTAACCAGATCATCGGAAGGCCGTCGTTTTATGTGACCAAAGTATCTAAGGCGACTCTCTCTAATCTTATCTTCCCCAAGAGCTACTCCAACCTTCTCACGTATATGCTCATTTCATATCATATCTCTAAGGATAAATCCACTCATCCACCTAAGCATCCCCATCTCTGCAATACTTAACTTAGTATTATGCTTCTATTTTAGTGGCCAACAATCTGCATAATAAAACATTGTAGATCTCACCACTATCTTATAGAATTTTCCCTTAAGTTTGAGGGGGATTTTTCTATCACACAATAAGCCCGATGCATTCCTCCACTTCAACCATGAAACTTGAATTCTACTAATAATATTGATGCAGGACTAAATATTCTTTAGATTAATGCAATAAGAACTTGCATGATTTTGATAAGAGCAAATAACAATTAAGACTATTAGCCACTAAACGATAATAGAAAGCATAAGAGTGGTAGCTACGCTTAGGCCAAATCGCATGCTAAGTACTTGAATCATCAAAACAATTTAGAATTTCAATAACATACAAATTAAGTAGTTATTCAACAAAAATCCCTATGTTAACAATGAGAGTAGAAACATAGAAAGTAAAACTCAATGCCTATAATTACTAAGCAGGGGCAGAGGGCAAGGCACGACTCCTAGTGATTGGATCACCACCTACAAGATTAGCGGAGTAAGAAGATAAATGAATAGGGGAAGAAGTTCACCCTCATTGTGTCCCGAAACAATTTGTCATTGGACGTTGGCAAGTTGTTCGTCGATGACCTCAGAAAGTGTGAAGATGATGCGATCCAAATAGTCTTCAACGGAGTTATCGACTTCCGGGTTAAAGTCGAAGGTGGAGTGGAGGATGTTGACGTTCCCTTGCTCGTCGTAAGCGAATACGTAATCAAGTTTCGGATCGGCCATTCATTGGTTTTGAAGAGTTGATGTGTGGACGACGATCGTTGTTACTTCCCTTGAAGACTCAACTATAGAGAAAGAAGTTTCTCCCAATAGTTGTAATGGAGAAGACATGGGAGGTGGCCGGCCTAGTAGTAGGGGAGGATTAGGGTTTGGAAATTCAGCGATTGGGTGGAGCTAGAGTGGGATTTAAAGAGGTGATTTTGGAGGGAAAAGCTGAGATTAATTTCCAAATCAAAGTCTCTTGGACTTGGAAAGAAATTTAAAGGAGGGGGGCGGGTGGAGTAGTGGGGCTTGGGATTTAATTCCCAAAAGAGAAGAGGTGGGTTTGGAAAGAAATAGAGGTGGTGACCTTGGGGATTTCAGCCAAGAGATGGGGAGGGGAGATTTGAATTATTGCCAAGAGGGTTGTTTGGATTTTGGAAATAATTCCAAAGAATTCAAGAGGGGGGCCAGCGACAATAGGGAGAAGGAGGTGGGATTTAAGGAGGCATTCAATGCTTTCTTAAATTAATAAATTAAATTTGGAATGAAGGATTTCATCCTAATTTAATTCAAAATTTAAATAGGATATGAATTGAAAAGTTTTCTAAAATATGATTTATAATTTATGTAACAATTTCAAATTCAAATAGATTTGAATTTGATCATTAATAGAATTACCTAAAATATGAAAAGCTAAATTAGGAAAGGCTTGATGGCAAGTTGAAGGTGGAGGGAAAGCCAAGGGGAGGGGCCGGCGGTATGGACTTGGCCGTGAGTGGTGGTGGAGGGAGGTGGGTTCGGGTGTAAGGTGGGGATTGGGAGCTAGCCAACGGTGAGAGTGAATGGCTAAGGTGGTCGGCGGCTTAGGGGTGGGGAATCCTTGGCCGACGGCTAATAGGGGAAGAAAATATGGAGAAGAAAGATAGGGAAGAAAGAACCACAAACCCGGACACTTTCAATGTTGGTGGGTGATGGCTAAGGTGGTCGGCGGCTTAGGGGTGGGGAATCCTTGGCCGACGGCTAATAGGGAAAGGGAATATGGAGAAGAAAGATAGGGAAGAAAGAACCACAAACCCGGACACTTTCAATGTTGGTGGGTGATCCAATTCCCTCTCCAAGGGATCTCTCTCCAATCTCTCTCAAGCTCTCACAAGAACTCAAACACGGGAAAATTTTTATCATTCATTCATTAAACATGAAAAGAGAACATAAGAGCTATATATAACCTCATACAAAGGACTCAAAATAAAAGACGACGATGCCCATTGGCCTTACACATGACCACCCTTAAGTAAGGGGTAAAAAGGAAAAATAACTAAAGCAAATACAAACATAAATAAACAAAAGATAAATATATATGACAACTTAAAAATACATCAGCGCTATCGTGACAGTAGATCGGCGGCCACGCCTCTAATAGACTTTCCAAGCTCCGATGTCCCCATCAAATATCCCCATCTATTTCACCATCACTCTGAACAATAGATCCAAGATATTTAAAATGTATACTCTTATTAATGACTTAATCGCCCAAAGTTACAATTCCCCCACTAGGTCTATTACTACTAAAATTACACTCCATATATTCAGTTTTAGATCTACTCAAGCGAAAACCTTTAGACTCTAAGATTGACCTCCATAATTCAAGTTTACCTTCAAGTCCCTCTCTAGTCTTATAAAACCTTTAGACTCTAAGATTTACCTCCATAATTCAAGTTTACCTTCAACTCCCTCTCTAGTCTTATAAATAAGAAGAATATCATCAGCGAAAAGCATAAACCAAGGTACATCCTCTTGCAAATGTCTAGTAAGAACATTATCTCCTGAAGCATTATAAATATTTCTCCTATTGTAATGAAAGACTCGTGAAATGAAAGATTTCTCATTTCTCCTTTTCTAGCCTCTCTTCTTTTCCTTCTTCTTCCTTATGGGGTCCATACCAGCTCAAACAATGTCTTTCCCTTCTTGATGTCGATCAAGAAGTATAACAAATAGTGCTCTTGTTGCGCTAACCTCAAATTCCATTTCCTCTTCATGCCGATTGGCATCCCTCCTTACCATCTGTCCATGTGCCATCCTCTGTCAGCTTTTCTAGCCGTAGTCTCCAGTCAGACGAGCAGCTAACCTTCCAAACACAGCTTCCAGCAGCACTTCTTTAGCAATATTGGACACCGCTTTTCGGTTCTGCCTAGACTTCTTCCAGCCGCAGTCTCCCGCCACTTCTTCACCACCCAAAACCTTCAAGAACAGCAGCAGTCCACCTATTCCAGCTATTGTTTTAGATACAACCACCAGCTAATTGCACCTGCTATTTTCAAGAAACAGAAAAGCACAATCCATCTACATTCCCTGAATTATTTTGACAATAAACAGCTTCTTGCAGCTGTTTTGATACCTCCTTTCAGCATTCTATGGCAGCCAACGCCCCTAAGCCACAGAGTCCCCTCCAAGAACCTGTTTGGACAGTTCCTTCAGCCATAATAGCCCTCTTTCCAGCCACCAGACGTTCTCACATTCAATCTTCAGCAATTCCACATTGTTTTAGGAGTTGTTTGTCTCAAGAATTGCAGTTTTAACCTTCTAAGATCTGCAGTTTCAAGACCAAACAGCTGCAGTTTTTCTCAAAACCTGCAGTTTTCCCATTCAAGAACATTACAACAACTCCATCTGCAGTTTTTTTCAAGACCTACGAATTCTTGCAATTAGAGCTGTCAATAATGGACCCGACCCGAAAATTTCGGGTTAGGGTTGACCCGAATCCGAAACGGGTCGAGTTTAGGTCTGAAAAATTGACCCGTTTGCAAAACCGGGTCGGGTTCGGGTTGACCCGGAAACCCGGGAATGACCCGATTTGACCCGGAGCAGTCCCGCGTCACGTTAGCCCCGTGTCGCCCACTCGCCCCGCGTCAGCACCGCCCCGCGTCGCCCCGCCCCGCGTCACGCCAGCCCCGCGTCAACCCCGCCCTGCGTCGCCTGGCTCGCCTTGCGTCGCACCGCCCCGCCCCGCGTCGAACCAGCACCGCCCCGCGTAGCACCGCCCCGCGTCGCGTTAGCCCCGCCCCGCCCCGCGTCGAGTTAGCCCCGCCCCACGTCGCGTCATGCCAGCCCCGCGTCGCCTGGCTCGCCCCGCGCCTGTTGCCAAGGTTGAAACAAGCGGGTTCGGGTCAACCCGAACCCGAAGCAGGTCGGGTTCGGGTCCAGGAAATTGACCCGTTTGTAAAAAAGGGTCGGGTCGACCCGAACCCGAACAGTGCCGGGTCAATTTCGGGTTTGACCCGAACCCGACCCGTGACCCGAAATTGACACCCCTACTTGCAATCAACCGGTCCTCCACCTCTTGCAAATTTTCTTTTCAAGACCGCATCAAGTTCTCTGTTCCTTCGAATCACTGAACTTATTTTGCATTTCCAAATACATATTTCTACTAGATGTTCTTCTTTCTTACAGACACCAATTTTTTTGTTCTCAAGAATTGCATATTTCCAATTTCCATCATCGTGAGACCCATCACCATGAAGAATTCTTATTTGGCTGATGCATTACGATCCATGCAATCACATCAAGAATCCCATTTTTTAGAAATTCAGAAATCACTTCATCAAGCAGATATTCAATTTGCTTCCATTGGCTCATCCCTTCAACAAACCCATTATTTCATGGATTCTATAAACAAGAAACTTAATAGTTTGTGTATGACCGTCCACATTCTCCACTCCATCAAGATACTTTCTCTTCCACCCGCATTCTTAGTTCCACTAACTGAATCCCTTCTCTACAACCGCCACCTTCCACGTCAAGTTTCTCGTTTCTTTCACATCATCAACCTTTATCCAATTCTATCATGCTCAAACAAACTCAACATTTATTTCAGCCACCGAAAGGTTCACCTCAACCTTGTACCATTGATCAATGTATTCATCTTCCATCTTTTTCTCAGACAATTAACATCCATCCTTATCATTCTCCACATTTTCAAAAAGATGCTAATGGTACTTGGCATGTTTGCATTAACTCTAAAACTCGTAATATACTCAACATTAAAGATAAAATTATTATTCCAATAGTACATTAATTTTTAGATGAATTATATAGAATTTTTTTTCCAATCTTCATTTTTGTTTTGCCTCTTAGCAAGTTAGGATGCATTCTAAAGATGCTCATCAAACTATTCATGACGGTCACTATGAATTTCTCCTTATATGTTTTCCCCATTACCTTTTTACAACTTTGCGGTCAAGTTTACTTGCAATGAAAATTAAATTTCCAGATGATGCCACATGGAAAAAAATTGCAACCCACTCTTCATTTTTTTCAGATGATGCCAATTTGTTAAGTTCTTATTGAGCTTGAGCTCAACTCCAGCTCGTTTACTAAGCTAGAGCTTGACTAGTTAAAAAATTTATAGGCTCGAACTCATTTGAAAAAATCAAGCTTAACTCAATTGATGAGCTCGATTTCTTAGTTTTAAATTAAAATATATATGTATATTTTTTTAATAACATTATTTTTAATATAAAATTAATTTAAATTTTTTTAAATATATTATATAATATTAATTTAAATTAATTTTTAAATATACTTTAAGTTAATCGAGTGTTTCAACGAGCTATCGAGCGATTCAATGAGCTAGACTGAGCTCGAGATCGTTTATTATTTGAGCTCGAGTATAGGCTCAAACTTGAACTCATGACTTAATAAGCTTGACGCGCGAGCTCTTTAAAATGAGCTCGATCTGGCTCGTGAGCAAACTCAGCTCACTTACACCCCTAACTCAGGCTAATCAAAACCACATTCAAAACATTTCATCACTAATAAAACATCTTGATCTTCTTTCTTATTAGATTATTTGTATGGATTAAGCACTTTTAATAGCCTATTGCTAGCCAAATAGTAGAACGAGAAACTCTCATGGTATCAATGATCATTGTTTAAAATTGTGCAATATGAAGCTCACCTTAAGGCACGCCTTAGCATAATTATAGTGAAAAATATCTCGAGACTTACGCCTGAAGTTTTTTTATGAGACATACGCATCGGCCTAGCTAAGGCCCGCCTAGAGGCAAGCCTCATCTTGCTGGCGTGAGGTACGCCTCACCCTATTTATATATTTTTTTATTAAAACTTATCGAAATCCTAAACTAAAGCCTCGAACAAATCATGCATTCATACAATCTCGAGCCAAAACAACTCTCACTCAACTGCCTCAACCTCCAACCTACAGCCTTCACTATAGCCACCATCATCATAGTCATCATCACGGATTACTTGAAAGCCACACACCACCATGACATCATCTAAAAATTTTAGAGTATTACTCTCATTATTATGTTGATGACAAACATTTATGAAAAAGGAAGATGGTTGAAATAAATGAAGATGAAGTAGATTGGGATGCATTAGACTCCACAGGAAGATACAAGAGAGACTAATTTGTTATGACGACGACTCAAATAAAGATCCCCTAGTGATGACAGTGCAGATAATTTTTGAGTTATTGCCAACTATTTCAACTTTCTATAGGAATTAAATTTGGATGAGCATGAAACAGGAAAAGAAAAAATTTGGAGTTGAACTTTATATTATATGATACTTTTTTATAAAATTCATATCCTTTATGTTGGTTTGCTCTTGTAATATTTCGATTTCAAATCTATTTCATTCAATTTATCACTTGTCACTTTACGTCTTTCGAAATTTTTTATTTTATATGCATGTCAATTTGTTACTTCATAATTCAATAGAAAGTTAATATTTCATCCTTTGATATATTATTTGAGTATTATATATAAATGTACTTGTAACATTTATTTTGCAACTTTTGAATTTTGAGGCTTACGCCTCAAAACGTCTTGAGAATTATGTCTTGTCTCACGAACAAAAAATATCTTAATACCTAGTTGCGCAATTTTAAACCTTGACAATGACAAAAGCATCTACAAACAACATACTTCACTATAACTCCCTACTAGAAAATTTCATTTTTAAGGCGTTAAAATTCATATTTTCAGCCTTACCTTCCTCCACTTTTACACTTACTCATTCAGCTTAATGCTATCCTACATTTAGTTTCATGCAATTTCACTATTTGTACTAATATTTTCTTCTATCCTAATTCCCAAACCCATTAGTAGGAAGTTCCAAAGGTAAATAACCTTCATCTTCAACTCTTGACTCACTGAAAACAATAATGCACATCTAAAAATTGACACCCTTCCTAAAAGTTTGGAATCTTTGAGTTCAATGTTGTACTGTGGCAGAGGTAAGCCACATTGAAGTAACTAATGACTCATATTATGCGAAGTATGGATCTGCTATGTGATAAAGTAGAGAATTGATTCATGCTAATTTTTTATCTCGAACTTATGAATCCCCAATCTCTAGTATTTCTCATATGTTGTTATAGTTGATATGCATTCTTCCCTTTCAAAGGCTTGGTAGCTAGTCTCAATCTACTCCAGCATATATGTTGGACAAGCCTGACCACTTCTATTCTCCGGCTGTGCTCCAGGAGAATTAAACATTAGTTGATTCTAGATCAAATTGAGTGGATCTTCAAATTGAATTCATTCATACAGTAAGCATTCATTTTTCATGTAATTCCCCTTTATTGTCACTTTCTATTTTTTGACCTCTTTTATCTAAAAATACCTCGTGGAGTACGGCAGCTATTTGGTTTACAGCCTAGTATAAATAGCTATTTATGTTATTAGAACTTGGCTATTGATGAATGAAATTTTCTATTTCAACATTGAAGATACAGCCCTTGCACTCCTTTGTCTTAAACATAGTTTGAAACAAAGTTTCAATTGCATAAAGCAATACATCTCCAATTGATTTGGTGATCCAGATTACCTGAGTCAACCTTTATCTCTTCTCGTAGCTCTCTTTCTGCATTACCCAATTCCTCCAGCTCTTTCATGCCAATGCCAAACCCTACCTGGAAGTCTGAGTTATGACTCAACTTCCCTATCCAGACCACTGAAATAAACTGAAGTACCACTCTGCTGCATTCTGATTTTTTCTACTAACAATACTGCTGGTGTCCATGATCCAAGTCACTGCATCTAAAAATGATTCTACAAAGCACAACCTTTAAGAAAACATCTCATCACCACTCTATTACTTCAAATCTTTGAAGGCTCTGAAGGTTAAAAACCTAAATTATAGACTAAGAAACAAAGAAAAAAATGATAAGATCATGCGATCTTGACACGGCCTGCTCACAAGCACTTGGGATTAAGAGAATTTAGGCGATTGAACTTAGAATCAAGGAGAAACAAGCTTCAACGTCAACATTCATAATAAGTGACAAAATGCATTCAAAGGCCCAACTAACCGCAATAATTCTGCAAAGCATAACTTTAGCATAAAACATCTTATCCCCTATTTACTAAACAAGATTTGAAAGTACGAAAGAAGCGATATCAAACCAGTCCCGCTAGATCCTAAATTAAACTATAAATTTGAAGCAAGAAAAAAGTGCTGAGACTAACCATCGATCTTGATGCGACCCGTGATGGTGTATCCATCCGCCGAACTGCGAGATTACAGAGAATCCTTTACAATAGCTCAATAAAAGAGAATATATATTAGGGTTTAGAAGAGGAAAAATCGGAAAGGGACGGAAATACCCAGACGTTACAGCAAGCGAGGAAGAAAGCAGGCATGAGAAGAAAACGAGAAGAGAAGCGACGGTGGCTCTCTCCATCGTGCAAGCCGCGAACTTTCGCCGGAGCTGAATGAATGCTCGGCTGTTCGGACTTTTGGTATCTACGTCCTTATAAATAAAATATAGAAATTTATTGATATTTACGTTATATTTATTCTAAAATAAATTTTTTAAATGATTAAATCATTTTTTATCAACGCACCTACAAAACTCTTTTTTATTTTATTCTTGTATAAAAAAATTAGTTTATTTAATTTGAAGTAAATTTAACAAAAAAATAAAAATGTGTCTACTTCATATTTCTTTAAATCATCTCTTTTTTCTTTAATAGATTTATCTCTTTATTTTTAATAATGGATAAAAAAATTACTTCATAGATTTATCACTTCCTTTTTTTTTTAATATTCATCAATCCTATTTCAGACTTATCACTTACGCTTTTACAATAACTTTCATAGAAATTTCAAATATGTCAAATAACATTTTTTTTTAGATTTTTACTTTAAGTTGACTTTTCCATTTCATCAAAGTTTATAAAAGATTCAAAAATAATTAAAATTCAGCTAAAAATATTACTTATATTTGATTCATTAAATTATCATAATATGCATTGTATGATTATAATGCACGTGTCTTGATACTTGTTTATAACTCCACTTCAACTTATAATTCTCATTAACCTCTTAGACCTGCATATAGCAAGTGAGTCCAAAATTAAAGAAAAAAAAACAACACAACATAATCTCTCGCACTCTCTTTTAGCATGATCAAAATCCCTCATATATACACATAAGATAGATGAGACAAAAATAGAATATATATAGAGCACTAATAATATTTAAGATATGTACAAATCAAAACTTTTCCATTGTCATGCTATGAAGTATGCGCATGTAAATGCAATAGTAAATAATTATGATTTAATGCATGACTTGGATGATACTTTAATTGCTAGAATTACTAGTAGAATCTACATTGCACGTATAACATTATACTCACTAAAGTTTTTCCATTTAATTTCTAACTTTGGAAGGATATATAAATTAGTATTTTAAAACTTTTATATAACTATTGTAAATGAGAAAAAAGCCTCAAATCATTTCATATACCAAAAATTTTTAGTAGAAAAAATCAACTCGAGAAAATCTAATTTCTTACTGTCAAAATACTCGAAATAAAATGTATAATAGTATACTAAAGTACTTACATGATAAAAACATCATAAAATCAAAGAAAAATATATTTTTACTCTTAACTTTTTAGAAAATCACTAGAATTGAAATCAGATATAAGAGTATAGAAGTCCATTCCATGCTCTACAAAATCTCTAACTGGCTCAACGGATGGAACCTGAGCTTTATCCTCCAAAATCCCTCTCTCTTTTTCTCTCTCTACTCTTTCCTCTTCTTCCCTCTAACAATGGCTAGGGTGAGGTGGTGGAAATAAAAATGGATGAAGATATTTATTATTTTAAAAACATTAACTTAGCCCTGGCACTGTGGTGCTCACATCCCTAGAACCGTTGCGCTCGACAGAATATTACATAATCTCCCAAAATTATTCAAATAGAGGACTTGGCACTGTGACGTTGAGGAAGGAAGAGAGGATTTTTAGAGAGAAAAACTCCATTTTAATCTGCTTAGAATCATTTTTAGTCATTGGGCTAATTGAAAATTTTATTTGTCTCAAGGTAGGTTATATTTTGTCTATCTCAATTTATAATAATTTAATATGTATAAAATTTTCTAATAAAATTTATATTTTTGTTACCGAAATACGATAATAACTTTTTATTTGTAAAACTTTCATCATTTTAAATTTTTATATATTATAAAGATTATGGTTACGAATATTTTAAGTATTTTCTATTTTTTTATTAATTTATGAATTGAATCAAATTATGTTTTAATTAATTAATGCTTTAATTAATAAAATACATCCAAAAATATGTTTATTTATGAAAAAATATGTGAGATAATGTGATGTGTTATTATGTCGGCGTCAGTGGGCGATCGAGATGAGAATCATTTATGCCTGTGCCTGTGGGCAACCAAGGTGTGATTCTATTATACCGATGTCAGTTGGCAACTGAGATGGGATTTTGTTATGCTAGAGCAAGCAGAAAATCGAGGTGGAATTCTATTATGCAAGCAACAATGGGCAATCAAGATGGGATTATGTTATACCGATGCCAGTGGGCGACTGAGGTGGGAATCACTTATGCTGGGGCTGATGGGCTACCAATGTGGGATTCTAATATGAGATGTGTTAGGATAATGCAGGATAAGAACTATTCTGAAAATTACTATAAGATCTTTGTTTATATTTTAATTTTAGTATAATTCATTGGTTAATTAAATACATTCGATGATAATCAAAAAAAAATTTAATTAAATACATCCGAAGGGATTTCATCAAAATTCAGTTCTAAGTGAGCTTTTTTGAATTTCACATTATTAGAACTACAAATACAGTCATATAAATCCACTTCACTTTTTCCTTTAAAATATCTCTCCATATCTAATATATAATGGAAATCCTATTTAATAAATTTCATACAAACAATATTTTATTTCATCATATCCAAAGAATATAGTTTTTTTTTTAAAAAAAAAGCTTACCTAAATAAAAAATTGCAATCCTCCCAACACAGTCTACAACTCCAATATAATAGTATCAATTTTATAAACTTCTTATGAATAAAAAAGTTTTAAATGTAATAATCAGCTTAACTCAACTCTACAGTAAAACTTACAAAGTAAATCTTTAGCTTCCAACAGTATTTTGCCTCAAACTTTAGGCTTACACAGTAAATTTTGGCTTCTGCATATAAATTTTAATTAAAAATAATAGCATAAAAATTAAGAGTTTTATTTATCTGTTGTCAGCAAGAAAGAGACTAAAAGTAGAATGAATCATACATACTACTTAATACTATGCTATTTACATATTTAACACCTAAAACTTTAATATTACATACATACCACACATAGTTCATTTTCATATCAAATATGAGTGGTAGAAATGAAATATATGAGTGGTAGGAAAGAAATGTAAGTGGTATATTTGATATTAAAAAAATATAGGGTGGTATTCATGTAATATTAAAGTTTTAGGTGTTAGATATGTAAATAAGATGTTATAAAGTGGTATGTATGTAAATTTCCCATGAATCATGAAAGAGAGAGAGAGAGAGATAAAGAGAAACTAGGACTAATAATGCTTCCAAGTTTCGAGCGGATTGTGGAGTGCGGAGGAGGATAAGGGCTCTCATAGCAAATCTTGAGCTTCTTGACCGATAGGAATTCAATCTGAACAGCTTAGGAACTACTAAGCGTCTGTTAGAAAAAATTTCAGGATCTAGAAATAAGGATTGAACTTGGAAATTTAAAAATAAATTATGGGATGCATGCCACACACGGAGATCAATGCTGGGATGGAGGAGGTGAGAAAAGCAGGATGTGAAATCCGAACCATCTTTAGGCGTACTTAAGATAAATTACTTTTCAAAAAATTTTAAGACACATATGGTAGTTAAGTATGCAGGATTTATTAAGTCAGTGGGGGCTCTATTAACCTCATTGTTGCGTGAGGATAGTTCTCTATATCAAACATCCAATCTCCACACACAAATCATTGAACTCCACTCCAAACTTAAAATCTAATTCATCATTGTGTTTTGTCATAGTGATCACATCATTGACTCTAAAATTATCACTTGACAGTCATCTTTGATTGTAATATAATCAACTGATCAATAACTTGATTGTCACCAAATGATTGTAAGTGATATGATCATTTCAAAATTAAAATTTCCTCTAATCGTTAACCTTCATAGTCAACTCAAAGCAAAATCAAACTCTAAATCCATCATTTAACAGTCACCACAGATTATCATCTGACCATTTGTTCAATAATTGACAATTATCAATAATTATCAATGATATGATCATTTTAAATCTGAAACTCCTTCAAATTATCGATCAAATGAAATCCAAACCAAATCCATTGATTCCCAATGAAAATTCAAAACTTTAAAATCTAATGTTCAAAACCAAACCTAAAATCCTTTGGTCCATAACCTATTTTTGGATAATTTTCAATCACTTCAAACCCCAACCAAATAACCTTAGATTAACGATCAATCACATGCATATTGATTAGACATGTCTCTAGAGTAAACTATATCAATTTAGAGGTATTACAAGTCCCATAACACATTAAACTCAAAGTATATTCCAAGACTGCAAAATCTTCAATTTTTTACAACATATGCCATTGAATATGGCATCTTATGGAATTTGACCTTAGAAGCTTTCCCAAATCCATTAAACATCATCAGTATCATTATCATAATGTATTGAACCAACATTTAACCCATAGTTGACCATGGTTAACCATGATGCCACATAAACCTTAAACCCTAAAATCTCCTGAAATTGAATTTTCCTTGAACTTCAATATGGGCCAATCAAACCAACCCCTAAAACCTATTCCAACAAATTTCAAATGTTATTTAGAGTGCATTGAACCCAAACTCAAGCCATGGTCAACCCTTGTTGACCAAAAGGCTCTTTAAACCTTTAAAATTATATTTCATGCATGGAGACCTGACCAAATCTTGGGACCACCTTCATTAAACTCAACCCATCATTTTGAATGCATTGATCCAACCCTTGGTTAACCATGGTAGACCAAGTCAATCTTAGTTGACCAAAAGGTCCCTTAAGCACTCAAACATGTATTTTATACCAAATGACCTCTTCATTACATGGAACTTACTTATTTCAAGAAGTTCTAAATCACAATTGAAATGAGTTGGACCACACTTTGAACTCTGGTCAACCCTAATTAAGCAAAATGTATTAAGCACTTAAAAATTCAAAACCAATAATTTTGACATAATTAATGCATTCAAACCTATAAGGATTGTCTATTGAGTCTCCAAGGGTCACCTAAAAGTTTTAGCTTCTGGGCCCATCTAATTTAGCGACATGGGATGAATCAAGTGAACCCAAAAGAGTTTACTTGAACCAAATTCAAATCCTTGTGAAATTAAATTACATAAGCATCTATAGTAGGTTTATCTTGACCAAATATACCTAGCCTAATAAGCCCAACCCATGAGTTGACTTGGATCAACCAATTGAGCTAACCCAAACCCTCTAAAACCCAAATTCTTGAGCTCATTAGCAACCTAGCCTAAATTGGGCCCAATACTCTAGAACATTCATTATACATGGCATAGCCAGCTCATGTCATATAGATGGTTGATGTGGCAAGAATCTTCAAAATAAACTCTCTTCAATGATTGGTTCAATTATAATTTTCCTAATAATAAATCATGTGAGATTAAAATTTTTAGAATGTTCCCTTGCAGCCTATTAGATAGTCTCTAACTGAAATGGTGGCTGGTTATTACTTAGGCATGAATTTGGCCCTTGGATCTATTTTCTCTCTCCTATAAATACCCCTAAATTTTTTGAAGTGAGGTTTAGCACATTGCATTCCTTAGCTTCACACAAACTCCCTTAAGCCTTCCATAACCTTCTATAAAAGTTCAAGTGATGAGCTCTAAGAGAGAAGAGAGATAAATTCTTTCCACTCAAACAACTCTCCATCTAGTGGATTTCAAATCAGGAGGTCTTAAAGGAAGATAATGAGAGCCTCTCCAGGAGTCCATAAAGCCCAAGAATAAAGGATTTCACCATATGGATCAATGTATTTGCCCAACTCTAGCTTAAATATTCAAATCAAAATAACTTTATGAAAAGTGCTTTTCAAACTAACTAAACACTTCCCCACTATTCATCTGATTTTGGGGAAGCTATGTTTCAAATTTATTGACATTTGGATCACTATTCAAAAAGATATTCAACTTCTTCCATTCATATTCGATTTTCTGGATTGATCGTATTGTAATATTGTTGGTGGAATTTTGAAAACAGGTTTTGAAAAATATTAGTTTTCTTTGGGGATTTTAAGATTAAGGTTGAGTTCCAATTCTAAGGTCGAATCAACTCGTTAGAAAGAGTATATCACCCCGGAGGACAAAAATAAACTTTCATAACGGTGTTCAGACTTAGAATTATGAAATCCATCTTGAATATTGTGAGCGGATGCTAAAGAGAAATTCATATGACCCCAAAGGGTCAAAATGAGGTTCAATTAAGTATCCAGCTACAATATTCAAGAAGTGTGATCGTTAGGTTCACATCCAAAGCTTTATCAAAGAAAGATATATCTTTCCGAAGGGAGAAAATATCGTTCGATGATAAATCTTTAAATATGATAATAATGATCACTAGTATTTTAAGTTCTCCCAAAGAAATCCAATTGAATTTTGAAAAATCAATTTTTAAAATCAGGTGCGTGTGTGGTTCCAAATCTCCTACGAGCGCAAGCCCTCGTAGTTAATTACATCGTAGGGAGACAAAATCCCCCTACAAAAACTCTCGATTAAAATAGTGGCAGAATTTTGTTTAGAATTTCTAGGAGTGATATCAAAAAGAGAAGTGAATTTTGGAAACTCAAAAGGGAATGGATCAAAATTGAGCAGTTATTAACAGAGTTAAAGGAGGAGAGGTAGGGGACACTTTGAGATTCCAGAACCATCCGGAAATGTCCCAACTTAATCTAAGTGTTGGGCTTTATGTTTTGGACTTGAAATGATATTTAATTAGAGTTGAGCATTTTATTAGAAATTTGGGATTAGATTCCCGAAGTTTGGGGTCTTATAATCAAAGATCTGCCCCGGATCCTAAATCTATTTTGGACACTGGACCACAGTCGTCCGATCCTAACTAATGCAGTGCAAAACCTGGACTTACCCCGGCCTGGATTGGGGAGCCAGCTAACCACCTAATCGATTTAAAATACATGAATCCGGTCTTTTTATGAAAGAGTGGTAGGGACGTTGTAATTAAAGTTTTGGAAAGTTGGGGCCGACATCTAGAGATTCTCCTAATTGGCCCCATGGACTTATGTTGGGTGCTAAAATGCTAAGGACTATGAAATTAAAATTTCGACTCTTTAATTTGTATCTAATGCAATGCATGCTGGTTAACAACCTCAAATCAAATATGCTTGAAATTTTTAAAAACAGGCTTATAAAATAATTTTTTTAGAAGACTGGACTCCCCCAGGTCCGGCACCTCGTCCTCATAGGTCAGACTATCCGGACTCTACCCGCAGGCGGGGAAGGGTCTAAAGCAAGGAAAGAGTAATGCAGAAATATGCATGCGACCCCGGGGTCGATCCCCGGCTAATTCCCTAGATTCGTTATCTTTCTATGTTATTTAGACTCACTAAAATTTTAGACTTTTAAGATTATGAGTATAAAAATTTCACACCCTCACGAGCCTCACGTATCCAGGCGAAAACAAAGAGCGGCATGCAATCGCCAAAAAACTAGTAGAAACAAGTAATCCTAAAGGCAATCAAATCATTACATCAAATATTTAACTAATTAATAAATGTCCATAGGCAAAATTGCCTTGCTTATTACAAACCAGAATATTACAGAAAGTAAAGTGGCCGGGCACCACTGACAACAACCCGGATTCTAAACCTAGTAATGACGCAAGTTATTTTGAGTGGGATACTCTCAATCTTCAAATCTTCAATTTCATTCTTCTTTGGACTCCTTTTCTTCAATCTTCTTGGAATCTTCGTAGTGAATTACCCAAATGGATAAGAGGGCACTTCCCTCTAAGGGGAAGGCCACTCTTTCCTCTTTGGGTAAGGAAGAGGTGATCCAAATTTGGATTTCCAAATGGAAAAGGAGTGTTCCCCAAAGGGGTATCCTTTCCTCTTTGGAATCCAAGCTTTGGATCTATGTATCCCAAACTCAAACTTAACTTTCACAACACTTAACAATTATACAAATTACATTTATATCAAAAAATAAAAATCTGGACTCACCTGCAGGGTTATCCTAAGCAATTAATATATGAAAAGCAGTTATTCCCAAGCAGTTGTATATGAGCAAAAGAAAGTAAGTAAACACACTGGCCACGCTCTTTTTATGATTTGGGGGCATTAGCAGCTGAAGCACCTGTGCAAAGAATTTATAATATTTATGCATTTTTTATTTGCCCCCTTTTTATATTGCCCTGCATGAGCGTGGCCACCTGCAGAAAACTGTGTCAACATCCAGATCGTACCTAACCTAAGGGTAGTCTAGTCGTCAAACACATCAATCCATCCACAGAGTACAGAAAAAGTAAGCAGACACAGCAAAGCAATTTCATCCACAACATGCAGTGAAAACTACGAAAAATACGGCACACAGCAGTAAAGTAAACACCGGCCTAACCTAGATCTAGAGTTGGTTGTCCTAACACATCATCTAAAATATGTGAGAAAGGTCGTGTGGCTGGGATAGATCCTAAAGTAGGTTATTAATTGAAGTTGTCTAAAAGTTTGGGTTTGTTAAGGCTTAAAAGGGGATTTAGATTAAAATTTAAATATTAATGAATTAAGAATTTCAATTAACATATATTTTAAAAATTAATTGATTGCTACCTTTGTTTCACACCGAGGCCGTGAAGTTTATTTCACCTTCCTTGGGGCTAAGCTAATAGCCTCGTAGGCCTGGGTTACCCAGTAGCAATCGGGGTTGATTAAGTTATTTAAGTTGGTTAGAATTAAAAGAGTGGATTAATATTAAAGGGAGTGGGTTGCTGATTTTAAAGGCTTGATTAATTTAAGTTTGCCATTAATTGATTCGTGGCGTTGTGCCACCAGGCTCGAGGAACCAGCCTCCTTAGGACACTTAGCCCCGCAGCCCGGAGTAGTCCAGCCGATAAACCAAATTAATGCGATTGAATTAGAGATTAAAAAAAATGTTAAATAATTGAGAATTAATCCATTTTAAGGTTTGACACCCTTTAGAATTCATTCGTGGCGTTGTGCCACCAGGCTCGAGGAACCAGCCTCCTTAGGACACTTAGCCCCGCAGCCCGGAGTAGTCCAGCCAATAAACTTCAACTTTAGGGTGGTTGTTGTGTTTTAAAGGATTTGTTAAGTGTTTTAAGCATTAAACCAATATTCTCTGAGTTTTAGAATGATTATGAGCTTTTATGAATTTTTAGAATATTTTAATGAATTGATCAAAGGGTCAAAAGTTGAAATTTTGATTAACCTCAAATCCTGGAATGTTTGCATTTTATTCAAATACTAGACCTTACTACGATCAGTTAGAAGGTAAGTACGTTGAAATCGGATTTTTCTACATTTTATTACGAAGGTTTGAAGTTTTGAACTAGTTTTGACTTAAAGTTGACCGATTTGTTGACTTTTTAAAATATTGCAAATTTCTGGAATTTGATATTTTTAATAAATACTAGAGCTTATTAGGAGTTGAATGCAAGTGAGTTTGGGTGATTTGGATTTTACTTGAATTAGTTATGAATTATCGAAGTTTGGACATTTTAATGGATTTTAGGAATTTCTTAATTAGAGGGTCTCTTTTGTGGTTTTGCTCCAAACAAGTTCCCAATCTCTTGAAAACACCTCCAAAGGTCAGGAACAACCTAAGGAGGGATCCCCAAGTGTTTGGGAGATTTTTGGATTTTTATATTATTATTAATTAATTATCTTAATTAAATATGGGTTCTCACTTAAAATTAAATTAGGGTTTAAATTGCTGTCAAATCAAAGGGCTTTTAATTATCATAGATTAAGGACTGAATTCTGGTCAGTTTGAGGGTTTATATGTAATTTTTGGATTTAAATTGGATTTATTACAATTTTTAGAAGTTTTAAAGGCTTAATTAAGGGTTTAAGACTTAGAAAATTAATTAGGGGACCTAAAGACCTCAAAAATCAGTGAAAATTTCCCTAGGGGCTGAGGGTGTCACTAAGTTCAAATGTTCAAAGTTTCAACTCAAGGGGAAGTGAATCCTAATTATTGAAATTTTTCTAAGTTTTCTATACATGAGTCCTTAATTATTGTCCTTAATTATGTCACTAGTTTTGAATAGGTTCAAATCATAGTTCCTCTAACCCTTTGAATAAACATGACATGCATACACAAGTGGCAAGCAAACAAGTCCTTAGATCTAGGAGAACCTAGGCTAGGTGGTGTGTGCACCTTAAGCATGCAATTAACTAATTAACATAATTAAGACAGAATGATTATTCACTAATCATCCCCTTCATTTCTATTCAAACATGCTTAATCAACATTTAAGATCTCAAATGACTCTTGAACACTTAAGAATTTACATATATATATATAGAATTTCAAAATAGATATTTAAAATACATAAATATAAATGAATTATATATATATATAAATAGAAATATATATTATAAAATAATTAAATATATTATCAAAATACATGTTAATGGATTGAAGGATCCACTGATCTCCATAGAAGTTTGGAAGTAATAAAATATATTTCTTGTAATTTTCAAATACTTAATATTTAATTAAATATAAAGAAAGGATGAAAATACTCCAATAATTCAAATTACCTTCAAAACCTATTCAAACAGTATTGAAAATTTTTCATGAGACCAGCCATGCACTCAACAACATGCATGCCAAATTTCAGATAAAAATACTTTGTATATAATTAATTAAAAATGAAATACACATTTCTGTATTTCTTAAATTACCAGTAAAATAATGGTCAAAATAAACTGATTTTATTTTTAAAATAAACTAGATAAAAATCTGAAAAGTTTGATATATTATACTTAATTTTTGGTTATATATTTGATTTACTATGATTTATTTAAGTTTCAGCCATTAAAACTAATTAAAATACATTATTTTTAATTAAATGGCGGCGGTCAGACACGCGGCGCGCTAGGATTGGCGGGATCGAAACCGCGCGGCGGCGGGGACACGCGTCGGTCGCTGGCCGCTTCACGCGGTTTCCACTTAACCACGTCAGCGGCGCGCTACAGCCGTTGGATTAACCACGGGTTCGATCCAACGGCTGAGATCAGATCGCGCGGTCTGATTTCACCAGGAGAAGATCAGACGGCGAAGATTCGATCCCGCTATTCCGAATGGACGGCCTAGATCTCGCCGGACGGCTGATCGAGCGAGAGATCGAACGCGCGGTCGGATCAGACCGCGGAAGGGCTCGATCTGGACCGTTGATCGAACGATCAACGGTCCAGAAAACGTACACTCGCCGGAGACCGTGAGTGACGCCCTAGAAAACGTATTTCGCCTCGTTCTCTCGATCGGATCGATCATTTCACTTGAAATTTTAAACGTAGATTAAGGGGATGAACAGAAACCATGGGGAATAATTAGTTTTAGCTAAATCCCTAAAAGCGTGAAGCTATTTAAATCCAACTAGTGTGACCTAGATCTAGGGTTTTAGGGAGTTATACCGTTAGATCTTCGGAATTTCTGGATGGTTGAGCTTGTAGATTGTCCAAGTGAAGATCCCCAGCGAAAATCCAAGCTCGAACGCGTCTGGATCGGCTGCTATGGGCTTGGGACGGTCTAGGTGGTGGTTTCGCCGGAGAACTCGCCGCCGGTGACGTGCAACCACCTGGGTTTTGTAGTGGGGAGGTAGAGGAAACTCTGGAGGTTCGAAACGAACTGAGAGCTCGGTCTGGGAGGCTAGGGTTGGTGAGAGAGGCTGCCTTGATCAATTAACCTCAAAAGGTGCCTTTCTCCCTATTCAAACGGGCTGGGCTAGATTGGACGGCTAGGATTGATGCAGGGGCTCTCCAGATGATGCCACCTCTCCCTGGGAAAGCTGGAAGGCTGCGGAAAGGGCTGGACAAGCCTTGCTCCTATTGGGTGGACTTGGGATGAGTGAGAGGAGGGATTGCCACTTATGGCTAAACCAGGCCCTGAGCTTGGTTAGGGGAGCTCCAAGTGAGCTTTAGGGCATAAAGGGGTCGGCCTAAAGCAGCTTAAATCAAGGAAAAGGGTTTGGCATGTGATAAGACCTTCTAGAAGAGGTTTAAGCTTGGGTTTGACCAAGTTGACCAGTCAACTGGTCAATGGAGCTGATGTGGCATGAAGGGAAGTAGGAGCAGCCAATGGGAGAGCTTCCAAGCCTAATCTCACACTCCTTGAGGTCAAAATGGGAAGTTTGACCACTTCAAAGAGGGATTTAGGGCTTTGTTGACTTGGTTTGACCAGTCAACAAGGTCAAAGCTAGTGATGTGGCATTTGAAGAGGTAAAAGGTCATTTAGGATAGTTTGATTAAAAGTCAAAAGTCAAAAGTCAAGGGTAGGGAAAATGGGAGCCAATGTCACTAAGAATTGAGGGTTGACTTGGTCAACTCAAGTTGAGTCAAGTTGACCAAATGTCAAGTGACACTTGATCCTTAACCAAGAATTGATTTGAATAAGTAATAGGGGTTGAAGAGCTCAGATGAGTTGATTTAACCCATTTAGACCCTCTAAGAGCTAATGGGTCAACCTAAGTTGACTGGGTCAACCAGGCTGACCCAATGGGTGAATCTGGGCTGGACAAATTTGAAAAGATATTTTAAGACCATTGAGGGTGGTTCCTGGGTCTGGGGAGGTCAAATTGATCAAAATCCCTATTTGGGCCCCTAAGGGCCTGTTTGGTCAACCTGGGTTGACTTGGTCAACCAGGTTGACCCAGGGTCTGGGTTTGGGCTCAACAGGTTTAAAATGATATTTTGAGGTCAATGGAAGTGGTTGGGTGACTTAAAGAGGTCATTTGGGTCAAAACACATGTTTGGACCCTTAAAGGGCCTCTTGGGTCAAACCAGTTGACTTGGTCAACCAGGTTGACTCAAGGGTTGGAAACAGGTTCAAAAGTTTTGAAATGGCATTTGAAATTTGTTAAAAGTGGTTGCATCCCATTTGGAGCTCATTTGGTTTGAAATCCCCATTTGAGCCCCATAGGGGTATTTTGGTCAATTTTGACCTATGGGTCAATTAAGGTCAAAAGGGTCTAAAAAATGCAGTTTACTGCTCAATGGGTTAAATTCAAAGGTCTGGAAGTGATTGGAGGCTTGGATAAGGGTTCCAAGGTCAAAATCTCAAAAGGGTTATGCTCAGTGGCATAGGCTGTAAATATTTGAAGATTTTACAACCTTTGAATTTTAATTCAGACTCTGGGGTTAGAGACCTCAGAATGAACTCAAACTTGGAGGGTAGCCTTTAGAGACATGTCTTATCACTTTGCAAGTGATAGACCCTGAATCAGAGGCCATTTGACTGGGTTTTGAAATGTTTGAAAAATCTCTGAAAAAGGTGTTTAGGACAGGGCCTTAAAGGTTTGAATTTGAGTTTAGACTCTGGGTTTGGATTTGATTTGAAGTTTAAATTAATTTGGACTTGGATTGAGTGGGGTTTGAGATTTAAATTGGTCACATGTAGGAGTCAAATTGAAATTGAAGTGAATTAAATATAGGAATTGATTTAAAATTGAGGTTGATCAAAGGTGGAGGTTGATTTGAAGTTGGAGTGATCCTAAGATCTAGGAGAATTCTAAGATCTAGGATTTAAAGGGATCCTAGGCTCTAGAATAGGCTCTAAAGTCTAGTTCTAGGAAAGATCCTAAGATCTAAAGAGGATCCTAGGGTCTAGGATTAAATTTAGAATCTGGAAGGGTCTTAGTGACCTCATACAAAAATGAGGTCAACAAATGGACCCCCAATGTGTGTGGTAGAAGGAACTTCTGCTGCACACATTGGCGTTGACCGAATAGGAGTAAGATTTTGAGAATGGAAGGGAGATCATCTCCCAACCTCAAGCCTATAGGATGCTAATGGAAGGCTTACACCTATTGGATAAAGAAAGCTGGTAAAACCAAGGCAGGGAATACCTAACCTTGGGTCTAAGGAAGGGCATCACCCAACCTTAGGTCTACAGGATGCTGATAGAAGACTTACTCCTAGTAGACAAGGGAACTGGAGAAACCAAGGTAGGGAATACCTAGCCTTGGGTCTAAGGGAGGGCATCACCCAACCTTAGGCCTATAGGATGCTGATAGAAGACTTACTCCAAATAGGCAAATTAATTGGAAACCAAAGTAGGGAAAACCTAGCTTTGGGTCTAAGGAAGGGCATCACCCAACCTTAGGTCTACAGGATGCTGATAGAAGACTTACTCCTAGTAGACGGATCAACTGGAAACCAAGGTAGGGAATACCTAGCCTTGGGTCTAAGGAAGGGCATCACCCAACCTTAGGTCTACAGGATGCTGATAGAAGACTTACTCCTAGTAGACGGATCAACTGGAAACCAAGGTAGGGAATACCTAACCTTGGGTCTAAGGAAGGGCATCACCCAACCTTAGGCCTATAGGATGCTGATAGAAGACTTACTCCAAATAGGCAAATTAACTGGAAACCAAAGTAGGGAATACCTAGCTTTGGGTCTAAGGAAGGGCATCACCCAACCTTAGGTCTACAGGATGCTGATAGAAGACTTACTCCTAGTAGACGGATCAACTGGAAACCAAGGTAGGGAATACCTAGCCTTGGGTCTAAGGAAGGGCATCACCCAACCTTAGGCCTATAGGATGCTGATAGAAGACTTACTCCTAATAGGCAGATTAACTGGAAACCAAAGTAGGGAATACCTAGCTTTGGGTCTAAGGAAGGGCATCACCCAACCTTAGGTCTACAGGATGCTGATAGAAGACTTACTCCTAGTAGACGGATCAACTGGAAACCAAGGTAGGGAATACCTAGCCTTGGGTCTAAGGAAGGGCATCACCCAACCTTAGGCCTATAGGATGCTGATAGAAGACTTACTCCAAATAGGCAAATTAACTGGAAACCAAAGTAGGGAATACCTAGCTTTGGGTCTAAGGAAGGGCATCACCCAACCTTAGGTCTACAGGATGCTGATAGAAGACTTACTCCTAGTAGACGGATCAACTGGAAACCAAGGTAGGGAATACCTAACCTTGGGTCTAAGGAAGGGCATCACCCAACCTTAGGCCTATAGGATGCTGATAGAAGACTTACTCCAAATAGGCAAATTAACTGGAAACCAAAGTAGGGAATACCTAGCTTTGGGTCTAAGGAAGGGCATCACCCAACCTTAGGTCTACAGGATGCTGATAGAAGACTTACTCCTAGTAGACGGATCAACTGGAAACCAAGGTAGGGAATACCTAACCTTGGGTCTAAGGAAGGGCATCACCCAACCTTAGGCCTATAGGATGCTGATAGAAGACTTACTCCAAATAGGCAAATTAACTGGCAAACTAGGATGGTGCCACGAAGGGCGTACTCCATCACTAGCGAATGGGAATCAGGATGGTGCCACGAAGGGCGTACTCCACCACTAATCTCCGGGTGAAATGCCAGGGTGGTGCCACAGAGGGCGTACTCCACCACTAGCGGGTCTAATCCTAAGGGAAGGAAGAACCTAACCTTAAGGAAAAGGGCGAAGAGCGTTAAAAACTTAACTTAAAAAAAAAGGTAGAATCAAGCTAAAAATCAAGAAAAGAAAGTTTTATTGATTGATAAAATGAGCTACATCAAGCATAGTATTTCTTAAGGAAACGCCCATTAACAGGTAGCATTGGGTGGTTCCCTTTACAATCTACTAACTGATACGAGCCTCCTTCGTAGACAGTCTCTATAACGAAGGGTCCTTCCCATGTAGGTTCAAATTTGCCTCCCAACTTTCCGATGGGCCAAGATAGGCCTCCGAAGGACCAATACCAAGTCTCCCGCCTGGAAGGTCCTAGGTCGCACTAACTTGTCATGGGCTTGAACCATACGGGACTTATACAACTCTAAACTTTGTTGAGCTTGGAGACGTCGCTCTTCAAGGCCTTCGAGTTCTTCCAATCGTAGTCTTGCATTTTGTTCATTGGTAATTTGATTCTGAACTGCAATTCTAAGCGAAGGGATTTGTATTTCCAAGGGTAGAACAGCCTCAGATCCATACACTAGTGCAAACGGGGTGGATTGGGTCGGGGTTCTATAAGTGGTACGATAAGCCCACAGAGCTTCCACCAACCGCTCATCCCACTGCCGTTTGTTATCATCAAGGGTCTTTTTGACAATTTGCACCAAGGTTTTGTTGAAGGCCTCGGCCAATCCATTCGCCCGAGGGTAATAGATCGTCGAATATCTCCAATCAATATTATGGCGCCTTACGAAACTATTGATTTTTGTAGACTTGAATGCGGACCCATTATCGGATATGATTCTGCGGGGTACGCCGAATCGATATACAATATGGTCACGAAAGAATTTTAAGACATGGTGTGATGTTACGTTTCGTAGGGGAATTGCTTCCGCCCATTTTGAAAAGTAATCAGTTGCAGCTAATATGAAACGATGACCTCTCGCAGAGGGAGGGTCAATCGGCCCAATGATGTCCGTGCCCCAACTTTCAAAGGGCCACGAGGCTATCGTAGGGTGTAACACATTAGGCGGCTGATGTAAAACCACACCATGGACCTGACATTGATGACAGAGCTTTGCAGTATTCATGCAATCGTCAATCATTGTAGGCCAATAGTATCCAAGTCTTTTAATCTTTAATTTCATTTTTGGACCCGATTGATGAGCACCGCACAGTCCTGAATGAACTTCATTAACAATTTTCTGGGCTTCTCGCTTGTTCAAACAGCGCAGCCACATGTGATCAAAGGACCGACGGTACAACAGATCGTTAACTAGTGCATATGATAGGGCACGTTTCTTAATCTGGTTGGAGAGTGATTTATCCTGGGGAAGCTTCCCTTCCTTAAGGTAATCGACTAAGGGTCGTCTCCAATCGCCTTCTTCGTCAGTCGTCGAAGAGGCAGAAAGGATCTGAAGGGGAGTCTTACTAATATGTTCCAAGTCTATAAGAGAAAGGGTATTACGACCCTGTATCTCTATAGGGATGGAATCCTCCTCAGGACATGCAAATTCCTTTGCAAGTTTTGCTAAGGCATCCGCCGCAGAATTGCTTCCGCGGGGAACCCTATACAAAGTAGCAATGGGAATTTGTTCCAACAAGTGGAGCGTGTACTGGTGGTATTTTAGGAGATTCGGATTCAAGACTTTATAAGTTCCGGCGACTTGGTTAATAACTAGTTGGGAATCTCCAAAGATCTTAATCTCTTTAATCTCCATTAGAATTGCAAGTTCCAAACCAGTTATCAGAGCTTCGTATTCAGCTTCGTTGTTTGTGCAAGGCTCCGATAAGTGGTAGGAAAAATGCATCATTCCTTTTTCTGGTGTAATAAAAATTAAACCGACTCCAGCCTTTCCAGGAATTACAGATTGTTGGGTCGCAATCCTACGAGAGGATGCTGCCCCATCAAAATATAATTCCCAGATGGCCTCGCCAGATTCCCCCAAACTCATGATTTGTTCGTCGGGTAAGTCATCGTTCAGAGGAGAATCTGCCGGCAGCGGATGTGCTGCCAGAAAATCGGCGACAGCCTGTCCTTTCACAGCACGAAGGGGAGTGAAAGTAATCTCAAATTGCAACAATATCATAGACCAGCGAGCTAAACGTCCTGACAACGTAGGTCGGGTCATAAGATATTGCAAAGGATTAACTCTTGAAATCAAACTAATTGAGTGAGAAAGCATGTAATGCCTTAGTTTCTGAGCTGCAAAAACCAGAGCAAGACAATGCTTCTCAATTGACGGGTATCGAATTTCAGTAGGAAGGAGTCTTCGACTAAGGTAGTAGAGAGCATTCTCTTTTCCCTCGTCGTTAACTTGAGCCAACAGAGCACCTAAAGACTCATCTAGAGCTGCGGTGTAGAGGATTAATGGCTTTCCGGGAATCGGAGCTGCCAAGACTGGCGGGTTAGACAGGTATTGTTTGATATCATCAAAAGCATTTTGACACTTCTCGCCCCATACGAATTTAGTATCCTTTTTCGCAAGGACAGAAAAGGGTTGACATCTCCCGGAAAGATTAGAAATAAACCTCCTTATATATGCCAATCTACCTTGTAGAGACCTCAATTGAGTAAGGCTCTTAGGGGATGGCATATCTAAGATGGCTTCAATTTTAGCAGGATCTATCTCGATTCCACGGTGCCTCACTACGAATCCCAAGAATTTTCCTGAAGCGACACCGAAGGCGCACTTCAAGGGGTTCATTTTCAAATCGTAGCGGCGCAACCGTTCGAAAACGACTCTTAGGTCATGCAGGTGAGCCTCTTTAACCTTGCTCTTGACAACTAAATCATCAATATAACATTCAACTTGATTATGAATTAAGTCGTCAAAGATACGGGTCATGGCCCGTTGGTAGGTTGCTCCGGCATTCTTTAGGCCGAATGGCATTACCTTATAACAAAAGATTCCAATAGGGGTTCTGAACGCCGTATTTCTCTCATCTTCAGGGGCCATCTTGATTTGGTTATAACCCGACGAGCCATCCATGAAGGAGAAAATAGCATGTGAGGAGGCAATGTCCACCATGAGTTCTGGTATTGGTAAAGGGAACTCATCCTTAGGGCATGCCTTATTCAGATCCCTATAGTCGACACAAATCCGAATCTGACCATTTTTCTTCCGAACTGGCACGACGCTGGCCACCCAAGAGGGGTATTGTTCCTCTCGAATGAATCCGGCCTCCGCCAATTTCTTAACTTCAGAAACGACTTGTTGCTCAATCTCTAAGCGCATGCGTCGAGGAGCTTGTTTAACAGGGATGGCATCATGCCGAACCCCAAGTTTGTGAACTGCTACCTCAGCAGGCAAACCTGGCATTTCGTCATATGTCCAGGCAAAGCAGTCCCTAAACTCGAATAACAACTGGATTAAGTCTTGAGTTTCACCCTCGCTTAACAGAGTACTTATAAAAATCGGACGGGGGTCATCATCGTTTCCCAAGTTAATTTCTCTTAACTCATCGACTGTCGACTTAATTTCCTCTTCAAATTCAGGGGGTGCATCCCGAACTTGAAGATCATCGGGATCGTCTAAAGTCTCCAAACAGAGTCCATCCAAAGGACAAGGAGGATCTGTAGGGACATTTGGAGAATCAAGATGGTAAGTTATCATTAGGCAATACTCATCATCATCAAATGAACTAACGGTCCCAAAGCCAATACCACTTGTTGGATTTTTATTTATTTTTGTTCGCCAAATGTTCTCGTGGTATCTGGCTTGACCCTTAGTCCATCGGTATGGTACAGAACCTTTAGAAAAAGTATTTTTTACACAAACAGGGAAGTAGCCGAAAGGTAATTCCATTAATTCATTAAAATCTGCCTCCTCAAGGGTTACATCACCTTCGTCCCTTGCGGAGGAGGAGCCAGGAAAGAATTTCTGGACTTTCTTAACTTCACCATCCAAGTTGGGGGCCACTTTGACTTCCAACCCTACAACCCTGCCTGCCGACAGTGGGGTCAGAGAAAGGGCCTCAATCCTTCTAGTGAGCTTTTCATACATTGTTAATTCAGGCTCGTCACTTTTAACTTTTGAAATATCTACCTCAGGGTCACTGTCCTGGTCTAAGGTGAGATCAAATTTTGGAGGAGTATTTATGCTTTGATAATCGAGAGAGAGGGCAGCACCTTGACTTTCTAGTTCACTATCGGAATCTGATTCCAAATCAATGTATACGGGTGCTGCTCTCCTTTCTAATGAAGCACGGCCTCGACCTCGTGCCCTTAAAGCCATCCTCCCACCTCTTTGAGGTAATGTGCTTGGAGGTCTAAGGACAACAATATCAGAGTCGTCTTCACTACTCGATTGAATCATTTCTTGATTGATATTCTTATCTTTTTCTTTCTTTTGGTTGAATTTTTGTTCAACCATTTTCTCCTCAAATTTGATCTCTAATTTAGAACGGGACGAGGACCCTTTTGGTACAAAATATGCAGCATCTTCGTAGATCCCAATTTCTTGAATTGAGAATGGTTGCAAATCACCCTTAATCACATGTTCAATGCCATCTCGTTGGTACTTAATGCATTGGTGCAGGGTAGATGGAACCATTCTATATTCGTGAATCCAAGGTCTACCTAGAAGTGCGTTAAAGGACGTAGTCGAATCAATTATATGAAATTTAGCTTCAGTTTTTAAACCTCCTATTTCTAGGAGTAGAGTGATCGAACCTAAAGCTCTCTCGCCCTTCTCGTTGAACCCACGAAGCACCAACCTGTCGGTTGAAAGCTTGCTAGTATCAACTCTGAGATAAGCAAGGGTCTTTATGTTCATCACGTTGACCGATGCACCCGGATCAACAAGGACTCTTGATAACTTGAAATTTCCCACATCTACAGTAATGTAGAGGGGACGATTGTGGTCAGCAGTTCTCAAGAGTAAATCTTCGTCTGAAAAGGTAACCCCAGGGACCTCTTTGAAGTAGAGAGCCTCACCTTCTGAAGTTGCAGCCAACTGTGTTAAGCAAATCTCGGGATCGAGAAGTGCTTTAATTAAAGACTCCCTCATTTCTTTGGAAAGAAGGAGGGCGTCATAAATACTTAATTTTGCTGGCAACTTCCTAAGGTGGGCTAGAACATTGTAATCAACCTTAGGAACGACAGACTCGAAACCCGGAGGAATTAAAGGAGATTCTGGTTGTTGAGGGGAATCCGGACTTAAAATTTCGAATGAAGGTTGCTTGCCTTTATCCTGAGGGGGCATCCTAGGGGGTAAGACTTTACCGCCACGGAGTTGCACCTGCTCGATGTCTTCGGGCGGGCAAACTAGAGCAGTGTCTACACACACCATAGGTGTCGGATCATCATTTTCTGAAAGCGAGTCAGAATCTGAAAGTTCTATCAAGATAGGATTTCCTTGGAAATTAATTTGAGGGAAATCACTTTCTGATAAAGCTTCAAATTCGACCTCTTCTTGAATAGTCGATTCAGTGAGGTTGGTTTGATTAGCCTCAATATTTGGTTCATTAGGAGTTTGATTCAAAGCAGGAGAGTCATCAATTTGCATTTGAGATTCATGGTTAATCATCAAGACAGAAGTAGAAGGATGTTTTTTATTCATCTTTTGACCCTTCGCCTTTGATGGGGCAAAGTAAAAGTCAGATAACAAAAGAGGGGAAAGGGTTTTAACACCACCATCCGCCATTCTAATACATCTCTCATCTACACACTTCCTCTCTACAAAATCAGATTTTTCTTTTTTCACATTTTTCTCAGTAGTTCCTAAGACTACTGGAGAGGGAAGTGGCTCAACATCCTTCTGCGAAGCGTCCAGGTCAACCTTCCACACCGGGGCCTGGGCTATCGTAGTCAGCTGTTGAGAAAGATGAAAAGACTTGTTAATCGACTTTTTAAGTGCCCGGGACAAAGCAATGTCCCAACCATCTTCAACAAAACAAGAAGAGTTAAGAGGATTACCTGAAATGGTCTTAATTGAAGCTTTTTCTGGATCGACCAAGTATTCCTTAGGTATTATGATGTTACCTTGGGTGTAGTTCCTCTCAAGCCAATCTTTGAACACAACGCAGTCCTCAAGAGGGTGACTAAGCATCCTGTGGTAGGGGCAGTACTTGGGATCATCTTTCTTGCTCTCATCCTCAGGCCTCCTAGCCTCTGGCAACTGGAAATCCGGTTTCTTTAACAGACTTCTGAAGATCTTCTTAACTGACTCCCTTTTAAATGGATAAGGCTTTGCCAATCTCTCTCTAAAAGGGATGAAAGAGGGATCTCTAGTATGTTGAGGAACTATCTGAAAGGGCTGCTTCTGAGGCGGCTGTGGTGGAAGTGGAGTGCTAGGCTGACTAACCATTGGCCTCTTTCCTTTATCTACTGCTGAAACCACAGCTTTCTTTTCAAATGTCTTTACCAGTTTTGGACCCTTCCTTTCTTCAGACTGCTCTCGTAAGAATGGCATCCTAGGAGCCTCTTCCTGCAAATTGCTAGCCTTATTAAGAAGTTTCTCAAAAGTTTTAATAGTGAAACCCTTCAGGAGAAAAGCAACAGGACCGTGGATATTCTTCAAAAGAATCTCCACAGCATGTTGTTCTTGCAACTGGGGTTCACACTTCATCGAGAGGTTTCGCCACCTCAAGATGTACTCAACTAGAGACTCTCCCGGCTTTTGCTTTTCAACCACGAGATCGCCCACGGTGGTGCGTTGTTGCGCTCCAGAAAATCTCTTAAGAAAGAGGTTTTCTAGGTCGCTAAAGGTTCTTACTGAACCGTTGGGCAGATCGGCGTACCATTCAAAAGCAATGCCAGATAGACTACTTACAAATTGGCGAAATAGTAGAGCATCTGACCCTCCTGCATTGCAACAGCTTGCTCGGAAGTGGGCCAGATGCTGTCTCGGATTTTCAATTCCGGTGAAAACTTTAAAAGTTGGTGGCACAAAGCCCTTTGGATAAGGAACTAGGTCATATTCCTCGGGGTAGGGTCTACCCTTTGCAATAGACACAGTTCCTTGAGCATGGGCTAAGGCCTCCCTTACCTGGTCCTCAATTAACTGCTTGATATCCTTCTGAGGTGGGATCGGAGGAATGGTGGAAACTGTAGGGTGAACTGGAGGTGTCTCTACTGGACAAGGGAGAGTCGCAGGTGGTGACTCGAGAGGTCTGGATTTAAGCTCTGCCCTTTTGGCCTTTTCTGTGAGCTCTCGAGCTGATTGGTGAATCGCAAAAGACTCTTGCTGTGATTTGTCCAACTTTTCTTGCATTTCTCTAACTTGTGACATCATGGTAGCAAGCTGAGTCTCCAAGTTCTTTATATGTTCTTCATCCTTATCTTTCACAGACTCATCTGATTCTGACTCAACAGCATGCGGATCATCATCTTTAACAAATCGGCGTCTGCTGGGCTCAGCTTCTTTATTAGACCCTCTAGTCTCAACCACATGAATGCCTCCAACATAATCATCTTCATCTCCAAGGAGATCATCCATATCAGGGTCGAAAGAAGCCGTTCCTTCTTTGTTCAACAAGATGTTTCTTATTTCTTGAACTACCTCCTCGACCGGTCTATCCCCAATTGATTTAGGGTCGAGGGGTAAGTATCCTTTATACTCAGCCATATCAAACAACTCTTCAGAATCCATAAGGGCAATGATTTCTGTAAGTTTTGGATTAGGATCTGGTTGAGACTTTGTATCTGGCTCATCTTCCATTTCTAAATCCTGGTCAACTCTCTCCTCTTCGACTATCCCAAAGCTGGTAGTCAGAAGAGTGGCATCCTCTACAGGGAGAGGGACATATTCCTCAGGGGAAGTAGGAGCTTGTAAAGTGATAGTTCCCACATCCGGTAAGGTAAGGTCCTCAGACACCTGACTAAGGGGCCTAGGAATGACACTCGAACTTTGAGGATCATCAACTGGGGTAACAGGAACGGTGACTATTGGATCCGGGATCAAACTAACTGCGGCAGGACTATCAACTGTAACAACTGGGGTACTAGCCTGAACATCCATCACTTCAACTGAACTCGGAGTAGGGTTGACTGAAACTCGTTGGAGCTGCAGAATGAACTTAGAAGTTCTAGGAGGTGGTGGCAGATTTTCCAACTTAGTTCTCTTTGGCACATATCTCCTTTCAGGAGATTTATGTCTTTTTCCTTTAAGATCCACAGACTTCTGAACTTCAACCCCGTTTGGTTTGACAATCACTGAGGCCAATCTCACAGGTTTATGTGGGGGTACCGGGGGTCTACCAGTAGAATGGCGGCCTCTCTCGGACCCAGTCAACACAATACCCTCTGTTTGAGAAGACAGAGGGCGTGGCGCCCAGTGATATCCATCAACCAACACCGAAGTAGCAGGCTGTCTAGCATACTTCTTATTCTTCCTAACGAATTGAGGGGTTAAATTCTTTGCTTCAGATGCTTCTTCCTTCAATACTTCTTTTTGGAAGCGATGTGAGATCACTCCCTTTAACTGTTTCACATACTCCTCTTTAGTCTGTCCGGTCTGTGCAGCACAGGTGTGAATTATATTTCTCAAAGTTCTTGCCTTTTGAAGATGTTTTTCTTTCTGAGTCTTCTTGGTCGAGTAGTCGACCGGGCATGGTGGAGAACGGGCTATCCTAGCTACCCTCTCCTCCCCTTGGGCTGAAGCCAAGGGGTAAAAGCGACTTCCCTTTAGGAGGGGAGAGGAGGCAGGAATAGGTAGTTCCTCAACAGCCTCAGGTTCTACTTGGGCCAAGGTCTTAAAAGGTAGGACTCTCTTAGCCTTAGAGATTTTCTTCCTAAGTCTCCTCAAATAATTCTTCTTCTGATTCTTAGTGGTGAATCTAAGTCCAGAACTAGACCCTTCTTCAAAGACAGACTTAATTTCAGTGGAAGGCTCAACAACTGGTTCAGGCTGTTCCTGATCATCACTGACTACTGGCAAGGTAGGTGCAGATGCCACAATTAGCTCAACTACTGGGGGAGTTTCCTTACTGGCATCCAGGCTCACAATTTGGTGTCCATCCATAGAGAGCTCTAGAGTACTGAATCCCATTCCAAAAATAACAGTGCTCCCTTGGTCATTAACAGTTGAGGACAACTCTCGGTCAAAAGAGAAAATCAGTTGGCCAGCCATTTGAAATTTTCTGAAAGTTAAAGAAAACGATTGAAATTAGATTTTTTTGAAAAGAGTAGTAGAAAGTATTTTATTATTATCTTTTGAAAGTATGACATATATTAGCCCACAAGGAAATCGTATGGGGTAACATGTGTCAACTTGGAGTTTGAGAATTTTTGAAGAAATTTTGAAAATTTGAAATGGGTTCTCTTACAAATTCCAAAACACAACGGACAGAGTTTCCCCTTGCCCGAAGGCCTATGGAATTGTGAGAAAGCCCAAGTAAAAGGATAGTTTAACCCTCCCCACCCTTAGAAGTCAAAAGAGGAATGAGGGGGTTAAAACTAGCAAGTTTGGGATGAAATCAAAAATTTTGAATGCTTTTCAATTTTAAGGATTTATATGTTGAATGAAAAATTTATCGACTATAAATCCATAAAATTAGAAAAGGATATCTAGAGATCTGATTTGACACTGTCGCCTCACAGGCTATGCTGGGGCAGAAGGTCAAAATCAGAACAGTAGTCTAAATAAAATCAAATTTAGAGGTGAAACCTCTCTTTTAAAGTTTTATTATTATTTTAGATGTTGGCCACACTAAACCCAAGGAAGAAATGGGCAAAGGGACCAACGGAAGAAAGGTAGTTAAGACTACCGATGAAACAAAATTTTGCCATTATTAAAGATGGAGAGAGAGATTTGTCCCACCGGGCGTGCCATTTTTTTTGTTGGTGGAATTTTGAAAACAGGTTTTGAAAAATATTAGTTTTCTTTGGGGATTTTAAGATTAAGGTTGAGTTCTAATTCTAAGGTCGAATCGACTCGTTAGAAAGAGTATATCACCCCGGAGGACGAAAATAAACTTTCATAACGGTGTTCAGACTTAGAATTATGAAATCCATCTTGAATATTGTGAGCGGATGCTAAAGAGAAATTCATATGACCCCGAAGGGTCAAAATGAGGTTCAACTAAGTATCCAGCTACAATATTCAAGAAGTGTGATCGTTAGGTTCACATCCAAAGCCTTATCAAAGAAAGATGTATCTCCCCGAAGGGAGAAAATATCATTCGATGATAATCTTTAAATATGATAATAATGATCACTAGTATTTTAAGTTTTCCCAAAGAAATCCAATTGAATTTTGAAAAATCAATTTTTAAAATCAGGTGCGTGTGTGGTTCCAAATCTCCTACGAGCGCAAGCCCTCGTAGTTAATTACATCGTAGGGAGATAAAATCCCCTACGAAAACTCTCGATTAAAATAGTGGCAGAATTTTGTTTAGAATTTCTAGGAGTGATATCAAAAAGAGAAGTGAATTTTGGAAACTCAAAAGGGAATGGATCAAAATTGAGCAGTTATTAACGGAGTTAAAGGAGGAGAGGTAGGGGACACTTTGAGATTCCAGAACCATCCGGAATGTCCCAACTTAATCTAAGTGTTGGGCTTTATGTTTTGGACTTGAAATGATATTTAATTAGAGTTGAGCATTTTATTAGAAATTTGGGATTAGATTCCCGAAGTTTGGGGTCTTATAATCAAAGATCTGCCCCGGATCCTAAATCTATTTTGGACACTGGACCACAGTCGTCCGATCCTAACTAATGCAGTGCAAGGTCTGGACTTACCCCGGCCTGGATTGGGGAGCCAGCTAACCACCTAATCGATTTAAAATACATGAATCCGGTCTTTTATGAAAGAGTGGTAGGGACGTTGTAATTAAAGTTTTGGAAAGTTGGGGCCGACATCTAGAGATTCTCCTAATTGGCCCCTTTGACTTATGTTGGGTGCTAAAATGCTAAGGACTATGAAATTAAAATTTTGACTCTTTAATTTGTATCTAATGCAATGCATGCTGGTTAACAACCTCAAATCAAATATGCTTGAAATTTTTAAAAACAGGCTTATAAAATAATTTTTTAGAAGACTGGACTTCCCCAGGTCCGGCACCTCGTCCTCATAGGTCAGACTATCCGGACTCTACCCGCAGGCGGGGAAGGGTCTAAAGCAAGGAAAGAGTAATGCAGAAATATGCATGCGACCCCGGGGTCGATCCCCGGCTAATTCCCTAGATTCGTTATCTTTCTATGTTATTTAGACTCACTAAAATTTTAGACTTTTAAGATTATGAGTATAAAAATTTCACACCCTCACGAGCCTCACGTATCCAGGCGAAAACAAAGAGCGGCATGCAATCGCCAAAAAACTAGTAAAAACAAGTAATCCTAAAGGCAATCAAATCATTACATCAAATATTTAATTAATTAATAAATGTCCATAGGCAAAATTGCCTTGCTTATTACAAACCAGAATATTACAGAAAGTAAAGTGGCCGGGCACCACTGACAACAACCCGGATTCTAAACCTAGTAATGACGCAAGTTATTTTGAGTGGGATACTCTCAATCTTCAAATCTTCAAATCTTCAATTTCATTCTTCTTTGGACTCCTTTTCTTCAATCTTCTTGGAATCTTCGTAGTGAATTACCCAAATGGATAAGAGGGCACTTCCCTCTAAGGGGAAGGCCACTCTTTCCTCTTTGGGTAAGGAAGAGGTGATCCAAATTTGGATTTCCAAATGGAAAAGGAGTGTTCCCCAAAGGGGTATCCTTTCCTCTTTGGAATCCAAGCTTTGGATCTATGTATCCCAACTCAAACTTAACTTTCACAACACTTGACAATTATACAAATTACATTTATATCAAAATAAAAATCTAGACTCACCTGCAGGGTTATCCTAAGCAATTAATATATAAAAAGCAGTTATTCCCAAGCAGTTGTATATGAGCAAAAGAAAGTAAGTAAACACACTGGCCACGCTCTTTTTATGATTTGGGGGCATTAGCAGCTGAAGCACCTGTGCAAAGAATTTATAATATTTATGCATTTTTTATTTGCCCCCTTTTTATATTGCCCTGCATGAGCGTGGCCACCTGCAGAAAACTGTGTCAACATCCAGATCGTACCTAACCTAAGGGTAATCTAGTCGTCAAACACATCAATCCATCCACAGAGTACAGAAAAAGTAAGCAGACACAGCAAAGCAATTTCATCCACAACATGCAGTGAAAACTACGAAAAATCCGGCACACAGCGGTAAAGTAAACACCGGCCTAACCTAGATCTAGAGTTGGTTGTCCTAGCACATCATCTAAAGTGTGTGAGAAAGGTCGTGTGGCTGGGATAGATCCTAAAGTAGGTTATTAATTGAAGTTGTCTAAAAGTTTGGGTTTGTTAAGGCTTAAAAGGGGATTTAGATTAAAATTTAAATATTAATGAATTAAGAATTTCAATTAACATATATTTTAAAAATTAATTGATTGCTACCTTTGTTTCACACCGAGGCCGTGAAGTTTATTTCACCTTCCTTGGGGCTAAGCTAATAGCCTCGTAGGCCTGGGTTACCCAGTAGCAATCGGGGTTGATTAAGTTATTTAAGTTGGTTAGAATTAAAAGAGTGGATTAATATTAAAGGGAGTGGGTTGCTGATTTTAAAGGCTTGATTAATTTAAGTTTGCCATTAATTGATTCGTGGCGTTGTGCCACCAGGCTCGAGGAACCAGCCTCCTTAGGACACTTAGCCCCGCAGCCCGGAGTAGTCCAGCCGATAAACCAAATTAATGTGATTGAATTAGAGATTAAAAAAATGTTAAATAATTGAGAATTAATCCATTTTAAGGTTTGACACCCTTTAGAATTCATTCGTGGCGTTGTGCCACCAGGCTCGAGGAACCAGCCTCCTTAGGACACTTAGCCCCGCAGCCCGGAGTAGTCCAGCCAATAAACTTCAACTTTAGGGTGGTTGTTGTGTTTTAAAGGATTTGTTAAGTGTTTTAAGCATTAAACCAATATTCTCTGAGTTTTAGAATGATTATGAGCTTTTATGAATTTTTAGAATATTTTAATGAATTGATTAAAGGGTCAAAAGTTGAAATTTTGATTAACCTCAAATTCTGGAATGTTTGCATTTTATTCAAATACTAGACCTTACTACGATCAGTTAGAAGGTAAGTACGTTGAAATCGGATTTTTCTACATTTTATTACGAAGGTTTGAAGTTTTGAACTAGTTTTGACTTAAAGTTGACCGATTTGTTGACTTTTTAAAATATTGCAAATTTCTGGAATTTGATATTTTTAATAAATACTAGAGCTTATTAGGAGTTGAATGCAAGTGAGTTTGGGTGATTTGGATTTTATTTGAATTAGTTATGAATTATCGAAGTTTGGACATTTTAATGGATTTTAGGAATTTCTTAATTAGAGGGTCTCTTTTGTGGTTTTGCTCCAAACAAGTTCCCAATCTCTTGAAAACACCTCCAAAGGTCAGGAACAACCTAAGGAGGGATCCCCAAGTGTTTGGGAGATTTTTGGATTTTTATATTATTATTAATTAATTATCTTAATTAAATATTGGTTTTCACTTAAAATTAAATTAGGGTTTAAATTGCTGTCAAATCAAAGGGCTTTTAATTATCATAGATTAAGGACTGAATTCTGGTCAGTTTGAGGGTTTATATGTAATTTTTGGATTTAAATTGGATTTATTACAATTTTTAGAAGTTTTAAAGGCTTAATTAAGGGTTTAAGACTTAGAAAATTAATTAGGGGACCTAAAGACCTCAAAAATCAGTGAAAATTTCCCTAGGGGCTGAGGGTGTCACTAAGTTCAAATGTTCAAAGTTTCAACTCAAGGGGAAGTGAATCCTAATTATTGAAATTTTTCTAAGTTTTCTATACATGAGTCCTTAATTATTGTCCTTAATTATGTCACTAGTTTTGAATAGGTTCAAATCATAGTTCCTCTAACCCTTTGAATAAACATGACATGCATACACAAGTGGCAAGCAAACAAGTCCTTAGATCTAGGAGAACCTAGGCTAGGTGGTGTGTGCACCTTAAGCATGCAATTAACTAATTAACATAATTAAGACAGAATGATTATTCACTAATCATCCCCTTCATTTCTATTCAAACATGCTTAATCAACATTTAAGATCTCAAATGACTCTTGAACACTTAAGAATTTACATATATATATATAGAATTTCAAAATAGATATTTAAAATACATAAATATAAATGAATTATATATATATATAAATAGAAATATATATTATAAAATAATTAAATATATTATCAAAATACATGTTAATGGGTTGAAGGATCCACTGATCTCCATAGAAGTTTGGAAGTAATAAAATATATTTCTTGTAATTTTCAAATACTTAATATTTAATTAAATATAAAGAAAGGATGAAAATACTCCAATAATTCAAATTACCTTCAAAACCTATTCAAACAGTATTGAAAATTTTTCATGAGACCAGCCATGCACTCAACAACATGCATGCCAAATTTCAGATAAAAATACTTTGTATATAATTAATTAAAAATGAAATACACATTTCTGTATTTCTTAAATTACCAGTAAAATAATGGTCAAAATAAACTGATTTTATTTTTAAAATAAACTAGATAAAAATCTGAAAAGTTTGATATATTATACTTAATTTTTGGTTATATATTTGATTTACTATGATTTATTTAAGTTTCAGCCATTAAAACTAATTAAAATACATTATTTTTAATTAAATGGCGGCGGTCAGACACGCGGCGCGCTAGGATTGGCGGGATCGAAACCGCGCGGCGGCGGGGACACGCGTCGGTCGCTGGCCGCTTCACGCGGTTTCCACTTAACCACGTCAGCGGCGCGCTACAGCCGTTGGATTAACCACGGGTTCGATCCAACGGCTGAGATCAGATCGCGCGGTCTGATTTCACCAGGAGAAGATCAGACGGCGAAGATTCGATCCCGCTATTCCGAATGGACGGCCTAGATCTCGCCGGACGGCTGATCGAGCGAGAGATCGAACGCGCGGTCGGATCAGACCGCGGAAGGGCTCGATCTGGACCGTTGATCGAACGATCAACGGTCCAGAAAACGTACACTCGCCGGAGACCGTGAGTGACGCCCTAGAAAACGTATTTCGCCTCGTTCTCTCGATCGGATCGATCATTTCACTTGAAATTTTAAACGTAGATTAAGGGGATGAACAGAAACCATGGGGAATAATTAGTTTTAGCTAAATCCCTAAAAGCGTGAAGCTATTTAAATCCAACTAGTGTGACCTAGATCTAGGGTTTTAGGGAGTTATACCGTTAGATCTTCGGAATTTCTGGATGGTTGAGCTTGTAGATTGTCCAAGTGAAGATCCCCAGCGAAAATCCAAGCTCGAACGCGTCTGGATCGGCTGCTATGGGCTTGGGACGGTCTAGGTGGTGGTTTCGCCGGAGAACTCGCCGCCGGTGACGTGCAACCACCTGGGTTTTGTAGTGGGGAGGTAGAGGAAACTCTGGAGGTTCGAAACGAACTGAGAGCTCGGTCTGGGAGGCTAGGGTTGGTGAGAGAGGCTGCCTTGATCAATTAACCTCAAAAGGTGCCTTTCTCCCTATTCAAACGGGCTGGGCTAGATTGGACGGCTAGGATTGATGCAGGGGCTCTCCAGATGATGCCACCTCTCCCTGGGAAAGCTGGAAGGCTGCGGAAAGGGCTGGACAAGCCTTGCTCCTATTGGGTGGACTTGGGATGAGTGAGAGGAGGGATTGCCACTTATGGCTAAACCAGGCCCTGAGCTTGGTTAGGGGAGCTCCAAGTGAGCTTTAGGGCATAAAGGGGTCGGCCTAAAGCAGCTTAAATCAAGGAAAAGGGTTTGGCATGTGATAAGACCTTCTAGAAGAGGTTTAAGCTTGGGTTTGACCAAGTTGACCAGTCAACTGGTCAATGGAGCTGATGTGGCATGAAGGGAAGTAGGAGCAGCCAATGGGAGAGCTTCCAAGCCTAATCTCACACTCCTTGAGGTCAAAATGGGAAGTTTGACCACTTCAAAGAGGGATTTAGGGCTTTGTTGACTTGGTTTGACCAGTCAACAAGGTCAAAGCTAGTGATGTGGCATTTGAAGAGGTAAAAGGTCATTTAGGATAGTTTGATTAAAAGTCAAAAGTCAAAAGTCAAGGGTAGGGAAAATGGGAGCCAATGTCACTAAGAATTGAGGGTTGACTTGGTCAACTCAAGTTGAGTCAAGTTGACCAAATGTCAAGTGACACTTGATCCTTAACCAAGAATTGATTTGAATAAGTAATAGGGGTTGAAGAGCTCAGATGAGTTGATTTAACCCATTTAGACCCTCTAAGAGCTAATGGGTCAACCTAAGTTGACTGGGTCAACCAGGCTGACCCAATGGGTGAATCTGGGCTGGACAAATTTGAAAAGATATTTTAAGACCATTGAGGGTGGTTCCTGGGTCTGGGGAGGTCAAATTGATCAAAATCCCTATTTGGGCCCCTAAGGGCCTGTTTGGTCAACCTGGGTTGACTTGGTCAACCAGGTTGACCCAGGGTCTGGGTTTGGGCTCAACAGGTTTAAAATGATATTTTGAGGTCAATGGAAGTGGTTGGGTGACTTAAAGAGGTCATTTGGGTCAAAACACATGTTTGGACCCTTAAAGGGCCTCTTGGGTCAAACCAGTTGACTTGGTCAACCAGGTTGACTCAAGGGTTGGAAATAGGTTCAAAAGTTTTGAAATGGCATTTGAAATTTGTTAAAGGTGGTTGCATCCCATTTGGAGCTCATTTGGTTTGAAATCCCCATTTGAGCCCCATAGGGGTATTTTGGTCAATTTTGACCTATGGGTCAATTAAGGTCAAAAGGGTCTAAAAAATGCAGTTTACTGCTCAATGGGTTAAATTCAAAGGTCTGGAAGTGATTGGAGGCTTGGATAAGGGTTCCAAGGTCAAAATCTCAAAAGGGTTATGCTCAGTGGCATAGGCTGTAAATATTTGAAGATTTTACAACCTTTGAATTTTAATTCAGACTCTGGGGTTAGAGACCTCAGAATGAACTCAAACTTGGAGGGTAGCCTTTAGAGACATGTCTTATCACTTTGCAAGTGATAGACCCTGAATCAGAGGCCATTTGACTGGGTTTTGAAATGTTTGAAAAATCTCTGAAAAAGGTGTTTAGGACAGGGCCTTAAAGGTTTGAATTTGAGTTTAGACTCTGGGTTTGGATTTGATTTGAAGTTTAAATTAATTTGGACTTGGATTGAGTGGGGTTTGAGATTTAAATTGGTCACATGTAGGAGTCAAATTGAAATTGAAGTGAATTAAATATAGGAATTGATTTAAAATTGAGGTTGATCAAAGGTGGAGGTTGATTTGAAGTTGGAGTGATCCTAAGATCTAGGAGAATTCTAAGATCTAGGATTTAAAGGGATCCTAGGCTCTAGAATAGGCTCTAAAGTCTAGTTCTAGGAAAGATCCTAAGATCTAAAGAGGATCCTAGGGTCTAGGATTAAATTTAGAATCTGGAAGGGTCTTAGTGACCTCATACAAAAATGAGGTCAACAAATATATAAAGATCATAAAGCACGATCGTGCTGAGTCACTTAAGTGGAACACATGGCACATTCCATAGATGACATGTGTGACATATGGCATGCAATCATTGGCAATGATTACATTGGCGGCTGAATATTCCATTTAAATCCATAAATATAACCAAAAAAATGTCAGAAACTTTGAAAATTCATCATAAACTTAATTTTTATCATAATTTTAAGTTCTTAAGCTCATTGGAACTGAATGGAGCCCAATTTAATTTTAAAAATAATTTCAAAGAATTTTGACCACTGTATTGAGAGTAATTTATGTTTGAATACCCATTGATTTTCTTTAATAACTCCCTAACTAGGTTTCCAATTGAGTTCAATTTTAGATTGTGAATACTAGGGTATGTGTGCTACATTCCCTAATTTTCTTGGGCCTTAATGATTATTGAATTTCAGTTAATTGAATTATCAAAGTTATGAGTCATAATTTGATCCAAAACTTTGAAAATGCATAACTCTCAATCTACATAGAATTATGGCTTAAAATTTATATGGTGTGTTTATATTTTTACAAGGGTTAGAATGACTCTAATTTTATCCAAATCTAAATAAGAGAGTGTCAAAATTAAATTCTCAAAGGTACAGATGTATTTACCTTGGGGGATAATTTATACATACATAGATGCTTTCATGAGCCCTAATTTAGTGGGTTTGAACAATATGTTCTAACAAACTTATATTTCAAACTTCATTATATTTGAAGTTCATTTTGTCTATCAATTAGTGAACTCAATTTTGACATGCTTAATTGACCTATAACTTTTATTAATTCATAATAAATCCAAATAAAATGCTAAAAATATATTGTAAGCTTCTGGATGCTCAAAATTAAATAGTTAACATAGAAAAATTAAAACCCCCTTAAAACTCATTTAAAATAAAAAATAATATAAATTAAGAAAACATTAAATAATACAAAAATATAAAATATAAAATGACTTTATACACTTAAAATCATCCCTAAGAGTCATCAGTGACATTTGGGAAAGCTTTCAAAGGTTTGGAATTGATTTGATACAAAAATCATAACTAAGTGCAGAAAAATCATTAAAAGGACTGAACTTGTGAAAATCATAACTAAGTGCAGAAAAATCAAATCACCACAAACTTAAAGACATTTAACTCATAATTGGGTCAAATATTTATAAAAAAATATAAAATTTTCATAATTCAATGTAAATTAGCAAACCAAAATTTGATCAAATTTAATTAATTAAATATAACTTATCTTGTAGAAATCTTATTTAATTATAAAACAATTTAATTTACACAAAATCAAAGGAATTTAACTAATAACTGGGTCTAATATTTATGAAATATAAAATTTTTAAAATTCAATGTAATTAAAAAATTTAATACTTTGTTAAACCTAATTCATTTAATAATCCAATAAATATAAAAATTTAATAAAACATAAAAAAATTAGTAGTGACTAACTAAATGAACTAAATTAAATAAACAAAAGTAATGGATAATTAACACTCCATCAATAAAATTTATAGGCAAAAAATCTCGAGTTGTTGAGCTGCGTATCCTAAAAATATTTTTGTTCTCGTGTTGCTTTGATAATGCCACAAATGAATTGATAGATATTAAATATAAATCTTTTAAATCAGTAATCAATAAATTAATTTAATTAAAAATTATTAACTAAAAATCAAATTTAAATAAATTGGTAACTGCTGGTAACTCGAGGTTATGATAAGGAGGATGAAATAAATCTTATAGCCCTAATTTAACAAAGAAAATTCTTATTTAACTTAAATAATAATTAAAATCAACAATCAAATGCTTAGATTTTAAACCTTTCATACCCTTGTGTTGTTGCGACTCATTGTTCACGAGTTTATATTTTTTATGATAATAAATATTATGGCTCACATCTTTATGTTTCATAGTATTTTTTATTCTATACTTGTTTTATGTGTAAACTAATATTTCAAGAAAATTATACTCCAATTTATAAGAAAACTATGATCGTACTGTATGATCGCATATCATCCCCGTACGAATGAATAGTGTCCTGTACGAACTGCCCGTATGAATGCATAGTGTATCATAGAATCACTTGTACGAATGCATAGTGTCAAATACAAATCTCTCATATAAATGCATAGTGTCACGTACGAATCGTTCGTACGAACTCATAGTGTCCCGTACGAACAGTTCAATTTTTCTATACGAACCATTCATCATACAATATGAACAGTTCATAAAAATCTTTAAAATCATTGGGACGAAAAGGGACCCGTCCAATTCATACTCTAGACGATATACGTATGATGATGACATCATACGGTACGAACCGTTCAAAAAATTTTCAAGTTCATATGGACGAAAAATGGACCCGTCTAATTCATACCCTTGATGGCGTACGCATGATGACGACATCATACAGTATGATCAGTTACAAAAATTTTCAAGTTTGTTTAATTGCTCGTAGGAGTTTATAACTGAACAAATCATCTCATATGAAATGAATTCGTACAGTACAATCAACTTAAAATTTTTGCAAATTTTAAATACTCCCCAGTGTGTGTGTGTTCATAGTTACTCAATTACAATCACACTCTCTCAGACACAATAAAATAAAAAATACATACTCCATTTATAATGAACCCTAATCTATTCTAATTTGAAGTCTTTAACAATATGGAGTATGATTTTCCTGAAATATTAGTATACACACAAAACAAGTATATAATGAAAAATACTATGAAACATAAAGATGTGAGTCATAATATTTGCTATCATCTAAAATATAAACTCGTGAGCAATAAGTCGCAACAATCTCCCCCTTTTTATGATGACAAATATTACTAGTTGAATTTATAAATTAAATTTTATTTCTCTCATAATCTCTCCCTCATTAAGATAATCATTTTAAAAATAGGGAAAACTAAAACAAATTTTTTAAAGATTTTTAAAACAAAAAGACACTAGTACGTAACAAATAACAGTAAATTCTCCATCTTTTACATTATCAAAAAGAAGAGGAGCACATAAAAAAATGAAACATAAAACATAAAGATGTGAGCCATAATATTTGTTATCATCAAAAATATAAACACGTGAGCAATGAGTTGCAATAATCTCCCTCTTTTTGATGATGACAAACATTACTGGTTGAATATGTAAATTAAGTTTTATTTCTCTCATAATCTCCTCCTCATTAAGACACTACGGGAAAACACTTGAATACCGTCGGACGTTCCGGCATATTTTTTTGCATCGGTAACTATGGCGTTCGTACCGACGCATCATGCCAATGAAGAATAATGACGTTCTTTCTAGAGCATCCAGCGACGAAAATTTTTTAACGCCAATGCACCGGTGATAACGCCAGAATATACCAGCATTTCATTCTTATCGGCAGACTTTACTGCGGAAATAGACTGGAGCATGTACCGACGAATAAGATGATGACTATTTTAAACTCAACGACTTGTAATAGGCACAAAAGTCGCCGAAAACCATTCTGGCGTACTAGATACCGAAAAATCCACCGGCAAAAGCCCTATTTCCAAACCCGAGCTTGTCTATCTGCTCATTTCATTCCACCAAGAAAGAACATCTCTGCTCTATCTCTCATTGCCCCAGCATCTCCACACCCTAGATCGCCATCACCGAGCCTTCTGGATGTTCACAGGACGTCGCCGATGATCACCGCCTTCGTCGCTGGTGAAAGGAGACTTTTTTCACAAAAATTGATCGTCAGTTTTGGCCGCCTCCTAATTTTCTGCCGCCACCCAATTTCATCTATTGTAAGATTTTTGCTCATGTTATTTCTTATTAGACATTTGCTAGAGAATGCACGTATCAGATTTTTTTTTTTTTTTGATAAATAAAGAGCGAATATTTTTCAAAATCAATTTGGATTCATGTCGGGTAGGTTTATTATGGAAGCCATACATTTATTGAGATGTTTGAATGGAGAAATATGGAGAGAATAAGGAGGATCTACATATAATATTTGTTGATTTAGAGAAAGCATATGATAAAGTTTCAAGAGGAGTGCTATTGAGAGTTCTTGCAAAAAAAAAAAGAGTTAATAGCGCTTATATTCAAATCATTAAAAATATATATGCATGAGCTATTACTTGTGTTAAAACACAATGTGGTTTGACAAAGTAATTTCCTATTTCGGTTGGATTACATCAAGGATAAGCCTTAAGTCCATATCTTTTTACTTTAGTCGTAGATGTTCTCACTAGACATTTACAAAAGGATATACGTTGGTGTATGCTTTTTGCTGATGATATTCTTCGTGTTGATAAGACTAGAGATTGAGTTGAAGGTAAACTTGAATTATGGAGGTCTCACCATCATCTACCTAAGCATCCTCATTTCAATGTGGTCCTTGAATTTGAATATAAGACTAGAGATGGAGTTGAAAGTAAACTTAATTGAATTACGTTGGTGTATGCTTTTTGCTGAAGGTGTTCTTATGTTGGTCTCACCACTCATCCACCTAAGCATCCTCATCCCTGTAACACTTAACTTAGTATTATGCTTTCCTTTTAATAGCCAACATTCAGCACCATATATAAAGAATTGAAGGTCTCACCACCATCTTATAGATTTTTTCCTTAAGTTTGAGGGAGACTTTTCTACCTCAAAACAAGCCCGATGTATTTCTCCATAATTTCCCTACTATTAATATATCAATATATTCAGTTTTATACTCTAAAGTTGATTTCCATAATTCGAGTTTACCTTCAAGACCCTCTCACTAGGTCTATATGACGAGAATATAAGATTAAGAAAGTAAGAGAGGGAATGAGATCGAAGAAGGGGGAGAGAGAGAGAGAGGTAGAGAGAAGAGATAGTTAATATATGAATGTCACATAAATTATTATAATACATTATTTATCTGTTCTTATAAGTAAGTTATGAATATTAGAAATCAAAGAAGTTGGATGTATAACCGATTGTCGCAAGGACGAAAGATATTAACATATGAATTCATTAATGGGGTGATTGTTTTTATTCAGCAAGCGAAACAACTACCCAACTTCATAGCAGATGGAATGTTTCGATGTCCATATTCTAAACATAAAAATCTAGTGCACCTTAGACCAGATGATGTAAATGTTGATCTGTATCGCAGAGGATTCATGCCACGGTATTGATATTGGACTTCTCATGGTGAGTATGAGCCACATTTTGATTCTCAATGCAGTTCTTCTACAAGTACCAAATGTAGCTGAGGCTAAAATTATTTGACCAAATATTGAGAAATTAGTTCAACATGCAACTAGAATACAATTTGAACAAAATACATAAGAGTTACCGAATAAGGAGGCACATAATTTTTATGATTTATTGCATGCTGCCCAACAATCAATCTGAAAAGGGTGCACCACTCACTCAGAGTTATCTATTGCTGTGAAGATGTTAAGCATCAAGGCAAAATATAATGTTGCTCGTGAATGTTTTAATCAATTCATTGGGCTGCTTAAGGAAATTAATCCGACAGATAATTTAATTCCTACAGATCTATATCAAACAAAGAAGTTAATTTCTAAACTTGATTTGACATACACAAAGATAGATTGTTGTGTCAATGGATGCATGTTATACTTTAAAGAAGATTTCTTAGATATTGTATGTCGTCATTACAATGCACCAAAGTTTAAACCAAAATTTAGAAATAGAAGGAAACAAAAGGATGTGCCTGTCAGTAGGATGTTCTACTTACCAATAATTTCTAGATTACAATAGCTATATGCATTCATGAGATATGTTGTACATATGAGATGACATAATGATCACATTTCGCAAGAAGGTGTTATTAACCATCAATTAGAAGCAGAGGCTTGGAGACACTTTGATCGTATACATCCCACATTCATGCCAGAACCAAGAAATTTAAGATTAGGTTTATGCGTATATGATTTTACTCCATTCAATTAGTCTGCTACACCTTACTCATATTTGCCCGTGATACTCACTCCTTACAATCTTTCTCTAGAGTTATGTATGACTACTCCTTATATGTTTCTGACACTTATCATTCCAGTGCCACATAATTCAAAAGTGAAGATTGACATATTCTTACAATCATTAATTGATGATTTAAGTTTATTATGGGAAGATGAAGTAAGTACATATAATATCTCCACCAAATAAAACTTCACACTGAGAGCAGCATTACTTTAAATAATTGATAACTTTCCTGCATATGGTATGCTCTTAGGTTGGAATACTTCAAGCAAGTTAGCTTGTCAATATTATATGGAACATTCAAAATTATTCACTTTAAAGTATGGTATGAAGAATACTTGGTTTGATTGTCATCATATGTTTTTATCTCCAAGTCATCCTTTCATGTGAAATAAAGATGTCTTTATTAAAAATAAAATAGTGATGTTTCAACCACCTCCAAGATTAAATAGTGAAGAAATTTTTGAAAGAGTGAGGTTCATGCCCACAATAATGGATTCTCAAATATTAGTCGAGTACAGATTGTCAGGATATGGTGTCAATCATAATTGGAAAAAGAAAAGTATTTTTTAGTCGTTGTCATATTGGAGAACAAATCTGATTAAACATAATTTGGATGTTATGCATATAGAGAAAAATATTTTTGATAACATTTTCAATACAGTTATAGACATCAAAGATAAATTGAAAGATAATATAAAAGCAAGGATGAACTTAAAGGAGATTTATAAGAGAAAAACAATAGAATAGAAGGATGGTGAATGTGAAAATTTCTCAAATAAAAAGCTCCATTCACATTAACTTTTGTGCAAAAATGAGCAATTTGTGAATGGGTGAAGATCCTACGAGTACCTGATGGATATTCTTTCAATCTAAGCAAGTGTGTTGACATAAGATAAGGGAGATTATTCAGATTGAAAAGTTATGATTGTTATATCTTCATGAAATGTCTACTATCAACTGCTTTTAGTTATCTACAAGATTAAATTTTAAAGCCCTTGATCGAGCTAAGTGTATTCTTCAAAGATTTATACTCTTCTAAACTAAATGTAGAGAACTTGATTCTTATGGAACAATAAATTCCTTTTATTCGGTGTCAACTTGAGAAAATATTTTTTCCAGAATTTTTTGACTCTATAGATCATCTACAAGTACATTTACAATATGAGGCTATGGTCGGTGGACCTATTCAGTATCGGTGGATGTATCCTTTTGAGAGATATTTAAATAAACTTAAGAAGATCGCTAAGAATAAAGCACGTCCCGAAGGCTCTATCTGTGAAGCATATTTAACATACGAGATAACTCAATTTTGCTCAAATTATTTTGAAACAATGTCTCGAACAGGTGAAAGTACAACACCTCAAAATGTTTATAAATCCTCTAATATATCTGTATTTGGTGGAAGCGATGAACCTGTAGGTGCTAGCACCGTGTGCTATTTGACCGATAAAGAGATGACAGTTATCACATTATATATCTTGCTTAATTGTGATGAATTTGAGTCGTATCTCAAGTAAGTATGAGTTAATTTGTTCATTTGTTCATTATTCTTAACTTTGTTCTAAACTCAAAAGTTTGTAGGTGGTTCATTGATGGTTTAAGTACATAAGAAGAATGAGAAGTCCAGAAGATAGTGGAGAAAAAACTCACTGTTTGGTTTAAAAATATGATATATTTTGAATAATTAGTCTTAATTAGTTAGTACTGCATGCAATAAATATAATAATAATAATATCTTATTCATTTAAAGGTACACACTGAATACAGCGATTCGCAGTATCAAGGGCTATTTGAGTTAGCTTAGAGACCAAATAGATTAGTTAAATGTTATCAAATATTTTTAGTCAATGGTTATAAATTATAAATAAAAAATTGGTGTGAAGATAGGAAGATAGAAAATTCTGACGTATATATAAGAGGGAACACTTATACAGGGGATGATTATGAATACTACGAGGTATTATATGAAATATTAGAGGTGGAATATCCCGGTCATAGGAATATTGTGTATCTCTTCAATTGTGAATGGTTTGATCTAGTATAAAATAGAGGTACAAGAGTATATCTAATTTACGGTATAACAGAAGTAAAGAGGGATAGGAGATATGCAAAGTTTGACCCATTCATCATTACTAGTCAGGAAAGTCAAGTATATTATGATAAATATCCAAGCAGATTACGAGGCAAACAGGATTGACTGGTAGTTATGAAGATAAAACCAAGGGGCGTAATTGAGAAAATCACTTCAATACCATCAGCACATCAAGAAGAGTTTATGTCAAATTTAAAAAATCTTCTAATAAATGTGGATGACCAAATTCGAATGAATGAGAGCGAGTTAGAGTTAGAGGAGGTAAATTTAACCATAGAGGAAAGTAATGATGAATCTGATAGTGCTGGAAATGTATCATCATATGAAAGTGAATCAACAAATGATGAGTTAACATAAGATAAATTAAAATTTTTTATTATTTCACTGCATTTATTTTATTATTCTTGAACTACATTTTATTTTATTATTACTGGTGTGTTATTTTATATTATATTTTTGTTATAACTCATGTTTCTAATATTTCTTATTTTTTATGTGCAGATGGCTTCAGGTAAAGAGCCTAGCAGAGGATTGATCAAAAATATTTTTAATAGGTGCAACAAGAAGATCGCTATAGTTGGACCACCTAGGCCAGTACATACTGAGGGGACCACTTCATCTCAGCCTGCTATATATACTCAGCCTACCACTCAACTTACCACTCAGCCTTTACCCACTCCTAGAGCCAGTAGCTCGCCGTTCTACTCAACAAACCCCATTTTTCTTCACCATATCCCACGCAGAGTACTCCTTTTTACCCATACTATCCACCCCCACCTTATGCTAGTGCCCATCCTACTTATCCATATCCACCATATGTTTTACCATACTATCCCCCACCACCCTCTCAGCCTGCTCCAGGTGGACCTTCGACACCAACTGCACCAGAGTAGTGACAGATGGTCGAATGTTGATAGCACTTGAGGGTGACATGTACGTACATTCTCTTTTATTTAAACTAATGAACATATTTATTTAATATTATATATATTTCTCATAAAATCTTATTTTTGTAGGTTCTACCCATCAAAACAACTGACACATAAAATACGCGACATCATATGGAGCAGGTTTGACGCTCATTATGTTTTTTGGAAGAAAGTCCACAAAGAAGTCCAAAAATATGGTTTAGAGAGTTTGAGGTATTTTTGGGTATTATTTTTTATGTTATGTATAATTAAATGGTTTATTCTTTTTTACTTAAGCTAACAAACAACACACACACACACACACACACACACACACACACATATATATATATATATATATATATATATATATATATATATATATATATATATATATATATAATATGTTTTTGAATGTAGAAAGATTTTTGTTGGCTGCCCTAGCACAATGATAAAATTAGAAAGAATGTTGAGAAGCATAGGTCCACTCAGATGTGCAACATGTTCACAGACATTAGAAAGTCTGGCGAGCGACCATTATAAATTGGAGAGACTATATGGGCTGAGTTGAACACTGCTTGGGGCAGCACAGAGTATCACAGGATGAGGGATCAAAATTGACTGAATAGAGCTTTTGATGTTGGGGGCTTAGGTAGTTCCCTTCACACTGGTGGCTCCGTTCCACATACTAAGCACAGGCAACATTTGGTAATGAATTTTAAAAGGTTTTTAAAATTTTTCTTTAATATAAATATTAATAGAATTCTTTACAAAAAGAGATGCTGGGTAGAGAACCAACTCCTGTGGAATTGCATAGTCACACTCATAAGCGATAGGAGGATTAATAATTGATTGATGAACGAGCAAGAAAAGCCCATGTAAGTATATGTATTTAATAATTTCTATTTTTAGTCTTAATATATATATATTCTACTTTCACAAGAGGAGTATACACGGCTTCAAGAGAGTCAGCCGGCATCAGGTGAGGGTTCTTCTAGCGGCTCTGTGGAGTATTCTGAGTACCGCATCTGGTCGCAAGCCGTTGGAGGAATGCAACATGGCAAGGTTTATGGTTTAGGTTCGTAAGCTCAGGAATACGAGGGGATGATCTCTACTGGATCTAGCTTCACAGCCAGTTCATATGAGTCCTTACATAGTCAACAAATAACTGCCCTTCAAGCGGAGCTAGAATAAGGAAATCACAAGCTGATTGGCAAGTTCAGTGGAAATCGCATGTTCAAATGAAGATGCAGGAGTAATACAATCAGTTGTTGGATGAAATGCGCAACATGAGGGAGCAGTTGAGTGGAAAAGAGATAGCTCTAGCTGAGGATGAGTCCACGGATTCAAAGTAATTTAGTTTAGTCATATGAACTTGTTTATTTTTTTAATCTGTGCTATTGAATAATATGTGATTTTTTTAATATTAGTTGGTTGATGTTATTAAACAATCTGTATTAATGGACATTTATATTTTTAAGTATATGTTGAAGTTCTTGAGATCTGTGATGTCTATATTTATGTTGTGGAACTATTATTATATGTATTTGTATATATTTGCAGGTGTGGAAATTCGATTATTGGATGAGAAGGATTTTTTCTTGTTATTGCTACAGGTTTCCGGTGGATTTGGCGTCGGAAAGACGTTGAAAATGATGATACAACAAATCCATGTATCATTGTTGGCATTTTATTTCCGTCGAAAATACCGGCGGAAATGCGCCGGTAACAAGCCGTAGCATTAGTACGGCCCCAATTATGGCGTTTTATCCACCGGTACTACCGGCTGATAAGGCGTCAGTAATTAGTCGCAGGTTTATTTATGGCACAGCTTACGGCGTATATCTGCTGGTCTTTCCATCAGATATGTACATCGTAAATTCCGACGTTTATAACGCCGAAATAATCAGGTAAAAAATGCCATTTTGCTAACACATTTTGCACCGGTAATGCGTCGGAGAGTGCGCCGAAAAGGTTTCCAACGTCTTATATACATCGGAAGATATTTTCGACATGCGCCAAACCGGCGTATGAAATTCTGATGGAAATGCATCAGAAACCAAGACTTTCCGTCGTATTTTACGTCTTACCGTTTGATTTTGTCTGCCGGTAATACCGGGTTTTCCTGTAGTGAGATAATAATTTTAAAATAAGGAAAACTAAAATAATTAAAAAAAATAGTTTTCTAAAACAAAAAGACACTAGAATGAAGCAAATAACAATACATTCTCCCCCTTTGATATTATCAAAAAGAAGAGGAGCAATATATATATATATATATATATATATATATATATATATATATATATATATATATATATATATATATATATATATATATATATATATATATATATATATATATATATATATATATATAATATTATATAAATATGTGAGCCATAATATTTGTTATCATCAAAAATATAAACTCGTAAGTAATGAGTCGCAACAATCTTCCACTTTTTGATGATGACAAATATTATAAGTTGAATTTGCAAATTAAGTTTTATTTCTCTCATAATGTCCCCCTCATTAGATAATCATTTTAAAAATAGGGAAAACTAAAATAAATAAATAAATAAAAGATTTCTAAAACAAAAAGACACTAGTACGAAGCAAATAACAATACATGTGCTTGACTCCTTTTAGGAAGGCAAATGTGTATTTGATTAGAAGCTTTAAAGACTAAAATATTTAATTAAAATATAAGGGCTCTATGCAATCTATCGACCCCATTTTTGGAGGATTCTTAGCATCACAAATATGATATGTAATAATTTGGGCTTCTAGCTAATGTTGAATATTATATTGGAAGTATTATATATTGGGTTGCTAAGGGCCCTATGTTAATGGTAAGCATCACTATGGTTGAATTATTTTTCTTTTTTTTTTTCTCGCTGAATATTTTTATATTGTTTACATTTTAATGTTTATCTTGGTTTATCATAATAGTTATGATGGAAAGCTTTGAGAAGGAGATATTTGATGGTATTATCTATCATGACTAAAAAAATTTTAGTGAGCAAAAATGAACACACACACACACACTATATATATATATATATATATATATATATATATATATATATATATATATATATATATATATATATATATATATATATATATATATATATATATATATATATATATATATAATTCAAATAATTTAATTTTGATTTTCTTTCTAAGCTAATTGTATACCTTCTCATTGAATATTTTAGAATGATTATATTTATGTAAAAATACATATTAGTTTTCTATATAAATCTTTATATATAATTATATCATAATACACATTAGTTTTACATTTTTTTCCATCCTACTATTCTTTGTTAAAATACTAACTAAACTTATGAAAGTAGTTCATGTAATTTGATCAATTGCAAGTTTAAAGCATAGTTTTATTTTGTTGTTAAATCAGACTCTCTCAGTCAACTTAACGACTTTCTCCAATAATGATATTTGGTAGATATAAGCCAAATTTACAAATGCTTGTTTGCTTTTCTATCTTTTATTGTTTATATTTTCATTTTCTTAGAGCTCATCAAAATCTTAATGCTCATTATGACTGCACTTTGCATTAGAATGAACAAGTCTTAACATTTTATTTAATAAATGGTATGAAGCATCAAATTAATCATAAAAGCAGCAAGATTATGCATCTTAAAACAACAAGACTGAATAAAAATTGATTTTTAAGAAATATTAGTATCACATCGTAACATGTGCTCAATAACTCTCTCACATAGTTTTAATGCATAGCACATTAACATAATTTCTCTATAATTCTCACACACTTGTGCACCACCTTTCTTCTTAAAAATAGGAATCAACTCACTCATCCTCTACTCTTCTAACATCTTCAAGTATTTAAAATAATATTAAAAAATTTCGTAAACGAATAAATTTCTTCATCTCCTAAATATTTTCACATCTCTATTGGAATATCATCATGTTTAACAGTTTTTCCATACTTCATTTTATATAAAGCATATCTAACTTCAATTGTACTAATATGATAATAATAATAATAATAATAATAATAATAATAATAATAATAATAATAATAATAATAATAATAATAATATATTTTAATTTAGGGTAATAAGCTCCTTAACTTCATTTGTATTTTTACAATCTTCATTGAAAAGTTTATCAAAATATCTCATCCACTTATGTTGAATACATATTCTATTAAAAGTACCTTTTTTATCTTCATCCTTAATGCACTTTACTTGAACTTTTTTTTTTTTTTGAGAAATTGCAATTGCATTAAAAAGAAAAAGAAAATACAAATTATTCCGTGATAGTAATTCTATCACATTCCTCCTTTACCAAAGAAAAGAAAGGAGGAGGAACATTATTAAGACTCTTCCACAAAAAATCACCCTCCAAGGCCAAATTAGCACACAAATGAGCTAATTTATTACAATCACTATAAGCAAAAAGAAATAAAAGACTCTCAAAATTCTTAAGAAATGAGAAGTATTCAAGATTTACCTCAGGTTTCGGAAAACCCATGACCTTCAACAGATTTTCTAAGATAATTGATAATGTTCCAATTATCACCTTCTATGACAATGCCTTTGTAATCAAGTATCCAATCTTTGATCATAAACTTGATATGTCGAAAAGCCAATAACTCCAATAAGCCAATGTCCCAATGAAAGCACTTATGACCAAAAGCAAGAAGCATTCTTCCTTTGTCATCTCTAACAACTCCACCGAGACCAGCTCTGTAAGATTGATTCAATGCTGCATCTATATTAATCTTAATCCATTTGGATGGAGGGGGATGCCAAATAAAATTCAGCTTAGAGAGCTGGTTAGCATTCCAAAGGTCTGAATAGATAGCATCTGTAAGAGATAGATGCATAACAAATTGAATTGGAAACAATATAATTCAATCCAAACTCTCTACCCTCATGAATAAATTGATTTCTGCTCTTCCAAATGAAGAAAATCAATGAGCAGTGGAGATGAGATAAAAAAGGATTTGTTTTAACATTCATTTTCAGAAAATGAACACAATCCAATAAAGAATTGAATCTTTGGATTTGAATGCCCCATTGATTGAGTACAGCCAAGGCTTCCATAATCTTGCAACATCTAGTAGCTACATGTACTGTATTTTCAATCATATCGCATCCTCTTGAACATTGATTGTCATTAATTAATTTCCTTTTCATAAGAAAATTAGTTTATGTAATTACTTCTTTTAAAAGCCTCCACCAGAAGCAATCCACTCTTGGATTAAGCTTAAGCTTTTTCAACCATTCCCAATCAAACTCTGGATTATTCTGCTCTGTTAATTTCCGAAAAACAGAAGCAGCTAAAGAAGATCCAGTGAATTGTTTGATTAATCCCATTTCATCCTTCAAAATATTAGAATAGATTTTGGTATCAATAATAATCTCTACTAATGAATTACCAAAATATTTCTCCAGCTCTTCCTTAATCCATAAACCATTGGATATAAAATCCTGTAAAAAAGGAAATTTTGTTTCTGTTTCAGGAACATCAATGAATCTACCAACCTTTTGTCCAATAGCCAAACATCAGTAAGAGGATTAACATCAGCTCCTGAATGAATTTTCCATCTTACACATGATTTTAAAGCCTTAGCTCCACTACAAACAATTTTCCATGAAGGAGAAGAATTTGGTTTATATACATTAGACCAGATATCCATCCCATACTTAGCAGCCAAAGTTTTGTTCAACAATGTGTCAGGCTTTTTGATAAAATCCCATACAAATTTGGCCCTTAATGGCCCAACCATATTAATCACAGAATGAATGCCTCTACCTCCATTTTCAACGGAATTACACATCTCATCCCACGGTATAAAATGCATACCGTGAGATCCATCATTCTTATTCCACAAGAAATCCTTACAAATCTTTTCAAATTTTTTCAAGATGCTTGATGGAATGAGAGAGACAGTGATATAGAATAAAGGAATGGAAATAATGATAAATTTTAAAAGCAAAATCCTCCCAGCTAAGGAAATAAATTTATTTCCCCAATTATCCAGTTTGGATGCAGCTCTCCCAATAAAACTGAGATAATCCGAATCAATCCTTCTGTTTAAAGAGAATTGAAACCCAAATATTGCATTTTCTTTAATTCATTAAAGCCCATAAATTTTGAAATCTTTCTTCTTCTGTTGATTTTAACTGCCTTGCCAAAGAGGATGGATGATTTATTATTGTTGAATGCTTGACCCGTCCAGCTGCAGTAATTAGAAATTAGCATTTTGAATTCTCTCAAATGTTCCAATTTGCCTTCAGAGAACAAGAGATTGTCGTCTGCAAATAAGAGATGAGAAATTCTTGGGGATGTAGGAGACACCTTAACACCCAACATGTGGCTTTTAGACAAAAAAAAAAACCATTAGTAAGTAATTGGGAACATAAAATGAACAAAAACGGGGAGAGTTTACATCCCTATCTTAGCCCATTTTTAGCCATAATCCAACTTGAACCAACACCATTAATTTGAATTGAGAACAAAGGATCAACTACACACTCCATAATCAAGTTTGAGAACTTCCTTGGAAAACCAAAGCAATCCAGAATTTGATTTAGAGAATCCCATGATAAGCTATCAAAGCTTGCTCCATATCAAATTTGATGGCAACCAAACCTTTTTTTTGCTTTAGAGGTCTTTAATTTATGAAAGATTTCTTGAGCAAGGAGAACATGATTGAACAAGGATCTCCCCCTAATGAAAGCAACTTGAACTTCATCAATAAAAAAATGAATAACTTTGGAAAGCCTATTTAGAATCATTTTAGCAATGATCTTATGAATAGAAAGGCAAAGGCTTATTGGTCTGAAATTGTAAGGGATAAGAGGATTGCTGATCTTTGGAATAAGAACCACCAATGTCTCCTTCCATTTGGAGCACATTTTATCATAAGAGAAAAAAAGCTCAATAGCTTTCCAAACATCCTCACCTATTATCTTCCAATAAGCTTTAATGAATGAGAATGTTATCCCATCCATGCATGGAGCAACATTGTTCCCAAGATCTTTAATGACCAATTCCAATTCACACAGCCGAAAGTCAGAATTAAGAAAAATAGATTCATCCTGACTGATAGTTATCGGGTTAGACGGCCAGCCATGAAGACAACAGCTTCTAAGTCTCCATTTACTGTTGAAGAAATTAGTAAAAATTCCTCTGATTCGCTCCTGTTCTTCAACTAGAACACCAGATTCATCTTTAATTTGCTTGATAAGATTACCATTCATACGCCCATTAGCAAAAGCATGAAAGAATTTAGAGTAGTGTATCATTCACCTAACCATTTAGCTTTTACTCTTTGCCTCCACCACGTATTCAATCTAGCCAAAGTACAATTATATTCATTCACTTTGGATCTAAGAAGAAGAATTTTTTCTTGAGGAAAAACCTGCTCTCCCGATTCTTCCAATTGGAGATCTTCTATTTCTTTCTTTAAATTCACCTTCAACTCCTCAAGACTTTGATGTTTATCTTTTCTCCAGAAGTACAAAGCTTTCAAAACCATGTCAAACTTTTTATTAAGAATATCCATAGCATCTCCTTTGGTCTGTTTACACCAAGATTTCTTCACAACTGCAGCAACTGTCGGGTAAGACAACCATACATCCTCAAATTTCCTCTGATTTTTCCTCCAGACCGCAGACATGATGATTTTCAAAACAATAGGATTGTGATTAGAAGCTACCTTCGGCAAGTGTCTAACAGTAGCAAGAGGAAGCAATTCCAGTGCCTTGGTATTCAAAAGACATCTATTTAATCTTTCATGGATGCGAGCCATTCCATCCTTGTTATTGCACCAGGTGTACATGGGCCCAAGGAATCCTATGTCATGTAAATATGCACAGTTCATAAAATTCTTCATCTCCATTGGACCTTTAGAAAAAGAGAACCTCTTCCCTCCTTTCTTATCCTCTTGAGATAAGAGACAATTAAAGTCTTCTCCAACAACATAAGGATGATCAATTCTATGATGTTGCTCCAAAATCTGCCATAAATTTCTTTTAGTGTACAGATCTCTACCACCATATACTGTTGAAATTACCCACATACCTTTGTTGAAGATATTGAGTTCTCCCACAATACATTGATTTGTTGCTGCCAGGACAGAAAAAGAAGCCAAAACCTTCCTCCACAATACCATAATCCCTCCTGACATTCCACTAGAGGGGAAGATAAAGAAGTCCCATTCACCTCCCAAGAATTTATCAAATTTTTCCATGTCAAAGGACAAAATTTTTGTCTCCACCAGACCCACAAACAGTGCATCCCATTCCCTAACAACTTCATTCAGATATAAGAAGGCTTCCTTCTTGCGAGCCCCCTTACAATTCCAAAAAACTAAAGAAGTCATTTGGATAAGAAAGGGGAGGATCCCCCATTTCTTCTCTTCTTATCATTCAATTTGTTCAATCTAGCTGAGTTATTAAGGGGACCAAGATTTCTAAGTTCTTTGGATAATTTCGGTTTGCTCCCTCCAATAACCGTTTTACCCAAACATCCGGGATCTTTATCAAATACTTCCACATCAGATTTAGGAGTTGTTTCCCTCTTTTCAATAAACGAATTTTCAACAGGATCCTCCAACAATTCCCCTTCTTCCACCTCCACACAACTATTTCCCTCTATATCAATAGCATTATCTTCTATTATAGTATTAAGAATATCAAATTTATTAGCATCAGCACTAATAAAATTCGAAGCCAAAGAAAGAGGAATACCAAGATTATCCTGAGTAGAAGCATTCCTGAAGATTGACCTCTCTTCAGAAACAGGGTCTTCAATAGTTCTATCAATCACCACCAAATCACTTGTATTGTAATTTTTTATCCTTGAAGATACTGCTAGATTGATGCTATTATCAACAATTTTATCAGAATTTGCTGAATAATTTTAAAGTCCCCAACCACATTCACATCAGGAGCATTACTTTTTAAAGTAGATAAAGGATCCACTCCACTACTTCTCCTAGCATATCCAGGTAGAGTGTCCACTCTTGCTTTCCATACAGCTCCAGGTTTAGAAATGGAAGAATTCCTCTGAGCTCCTATATTTCTTATTAACTTCTTCTTATTGTTGACCAGAATCCACGGACCGTATGTCTGTTCCTCCAAGGCTTTAGCTGGTTCAATAGTTCTTTCCATATCATTGTTGTTTCCACCTTTCTTCTCCATACAACTGGATGAATTGTGTTTCTTTAGTTCAGGACAGAGTTCAGCCACATGCCCAATTCTACCACATTGAAAGCACAAAGAGGAAATCTTCTCATACTCGAATTTTTGAAAAAATCTTCCCACACTTTCATCAACCCAAACTCCTAAATGAAGTTTTTTATCAAGCTCAACTCGAATACAAATTCGTGCGAACTCCCTTCTTCCTCATTGAAACATATTGCCATCAATTAAGAGAGGAGTACTAACCATTGAGGCAATCCTTGATACATTCGTTTCATCCCAACAATATAAAGGGAGGTTGGGCATTCTTATCCAAATCAGAGAAACCAGCCCTTTCAAGGACACCAGATTGAATGAAGGATTCCACCTTTCCATTCCAACAATATGGTTATTAACAAACCAAGGACCACCAGCAAATACCTTTTCCATGCTATCATTCGTCAAGAAAGAACAAAGAACCCATCCAGATCCCAGCACCGTCAGATTAAACTTCCCAAAATGAGTCCATTGTCTTCTCAGCTCTCTTGCAATCACCTGGGTAGGGAGTGTTCTGCCAAACACTTTAATTACCAATGAGGACTGTAATTTCAACATGTTGTTTTGAACATTAGGTTCGTAAAGCCGAACCGCAGATCCATCTTCTGAATAACAATGATCAACATTCTTCATGTCCATCTTGATGTATGGACGCTTCAACCAAGGATTACCTGTTCTTCCTTCAACAACTTCCAAATTGTTGCTACTAACTTCTTTAGGAGGAACAGGCACAGAAGCGTTATCACAACCATTTGAAATACAACTTGGATTCTCAATGAAATTCATAGCCTTAACAACCACAGAATCATGTTTTGTGTTCACAAACCTATTCACAAACAACTTCATGCCAGATAATGAAGCATCCATAAGAGAATTGCAACGAAAACTAGGTGAATTATTCATAATCACCTCCTCCATAATCTGCTTTCCTTTACCTTCTACCGGAGTAAAAATAAGAGTTCTAGCCTCAGACGGTTCCTTGATTCGCAGAGAACCATATGATCGGAAACCACTTGGAACATATAAGCAATTTGATTTATCTGGTTCAGAAATCAAATTCCGGCCATCACCGTCGGACGATGGAAGGCCGTCCATGACCGGCAAAATAACCGCACCGAAAAGTCGAAGACGAAATTTGAAAAACCGCTGAAAATCCTGGACCTTCTCTCTCTACTTTACTTGAACTTAATCATTACTTCTCTTCTCTTTTCTTAGCTAACTTATACATACAATTTATGTCATTCTTAGTCTAATATATTATATAATTATTAAAAGCTATATTTTTTCTTTCTTAGACTCCTTCCGGGCCCATTTATATAATTTTTTTATTTTTTTTCAAACATTTATATCTAAATCAATTTTTATAACAAATTTTTTTTTTTTATCATTTCTTGCACATTTGGATTCCACCGACAACTATTTTTATTATTAAGGAATTTTCTCCTCGATACTCCACACATATATTTTACAACATTCTTAAAATCATTAGTTATTTTTTCAAACATAACATTAGCTTTCTCAGTCACAGTCAAAATCTTAAGATTTTAAATCTTACTCTAAAAAATATTTTTGTTAGTATTATTTGAATACTCACATCTAATCATTGGATAAAAGTTTACTTTATTTTTCATATTATGTCATTTTATCTTAAAGCCCTAATAAGTAATGTTTGATACATAAACTTTTACTCAAAATAACTTTATAATCTTTATAATCTATTTTCTTATAAGAAAATAAACATTATGAGTTTTATAATAATCATTCTTATAAGTGATGAGATATTCATCTTTTTTCTTAAAAAATATATTAATAATTACAAACTTATAAACTTGAGCGAAATCTAATATGGTTATACTATATTCATTAGTCACTCCAAGTTCATAGCCACTATGATTGCTTTTAGAATCTTCTACCATTCTACCAATATGTTCATTTAAATCTCTTCAATAAATTTTTTTCTTCAAGATGTATCATTTTTATTAATGTTTTTAAATCATTCAAAAAATTTAAATTTGAATACATATCTAAACATATTTATAAAATATAAGAACTTATAATATTAATAATCTTTAAAGCTATAATTTATCTATAATTATATTAATTTTTACAATATTAGTCTTCAAACTCTTACTATAATCACACATTCACAATTTATAGTATGACTCCTACCTAAATACTATAGTTTAAATCTTAAACTATCAATCTCATTATTATATTTTAAATAATGAAAAATTTCTGATTACAAGACATTAGAAAAATTATACATTAAAATTTAACAAAAAATATACACCTATTAGAAGGAGTAGGGGTGTCAATATTTGACACGACACGAAAACCTGACCCGGACCCGACCCGGAAAATCTGGGTTGGACCCGACCCATTTTCAAAACGGGTCGGGTTCGGGTTCGCAGATTCGACCCGTTTGAAAAACGGGTCGGGTTCGGGTTTACCCGACGGGTTGCCGGGTCAACCCGGAAACCGTTTAAAGCTCTACTCGCCTCCTGCCCGCTGCCCGCACTCCCGCACGGCTGCTTGCGAGCCCGCATCGCTGCCTGTGTCGCTCGCCCGCTGCCCGCGATCGCGTCGCTCGCCTGTGTCGGCATCGCTGCCCGCGCCCGCGTCGCTGCCTGTGTCGCTCGCCCTGCGCACACGCCCCGCGCGACCACGTGCGCCCCGCGCGACCACGCGCCCCCCGCGAACACCGTTCGCCCCGCACGCCTTGCGCGAACCTACCCCGCGCGAATCAGCCCCGCGCGCACCAGCCTTCCCTGGTCGAGTTTGCATTTCCGACCCGTTTACCTATTCGGGTCGGGTTAGGGTCGACCCGTTTGAACCTGGGTCAGTTCCGGGTCCGACCCGTGACCCAAAATTGACACCCCTAGGAAGGAGAACAAGAATAATAATAGTTTATATGTCTATTATTTTAATTTAAATATTTAAAAAATGCTTAAATAAATAGATAAAATTTTAACTATTTTAAATATCATTATTTTAATAATTTCAACATGCTCCCATTAATTTTTTTAAATATTAATAATATGCACTTAATTCAAAGTGCAATTAAATTAGTATGTTTATATGTTCTTTAGAGTAGCATGTCTATGTTAATGGTATTATGGTAAAGGCCTAGATGTCAGAATGAGTTGATGATTTTAATTCGAGTTTGACCCAAAATAATCTGACCTGAATCAAGTCAATATGAACCTGATAAACAGGTAAAAAAAATCAAACTGAACACAATCTGCTAGTAACCTGAATGAAGCAAACCCAAACCGTTAACCATCTTTTGTTAAAAGTTTTCTTACAACATATTAATTATTATATGTGATCAAAATTAAAAAAAATTTATATTTACAAGAAAAACATTTTAATGATAAAAGATATTAAATAGATTATTTTCAGATAAAAAATAAGTTTATGAGCCAGCCTAAATCTGTTTCATTTAATAAACCTGCCGGAAAATACAATTCAAACCTAATTTTTTTTTGTGGATTCTCATCGGGTGATCGTACATATTGATTGGGTAGGCGTGAAGTCCGAATAAGGCCATACTTGCTCACGGGTCGGGTCGAAGTCGTGGCCCGATAACTGAAGCGTTGTAAGTTTCTGAATGAAAATTTGCAATCTTGGTATGCCTTCGGTTTCCGTTCATTGCATGCTGTAGATGGGAGGGTTTACTGATTCTCGGAGTCCAGGCAATCGGACGGAGGCAAGTTCTCTAAGTCCTTGTAACTTCTCTTCTTTCACTTCACGAATTTTCTTGATTATTTGAGCTTTTGACATAAATTAATGGTTGAAGGTTCTGGTATGATTTATCTATCAGGGTTTTTCTTACATTTGTAATTTCGGGGTTTCGTATATGCCTTCACGCCTAGGTGTTAATTAGGGTTTGGTTTGGCAGTTGGTCTGCCCTTCTTTTTGGAGATTGATAATTACAAGGGATGTTTGGCTGCTAGTAGGGTTTATTTCCCTTATTTCAAATAAGATTCAGCAACTTCTGAGATTATTAAATCCTCTGAATCTTTTACTCATATTAGATCATGAAAAACTGTTTGAATTTTTGTTTCAGAAATTTAAATGAATAGGAGAATAGGCCAAAAAATTAGAGGGGAGGGTAAGAAAGAGCATTAGGGTTGAACCAAAACTTGGTTCCACCACTAGTCAAGGCCACGCACTTTTTCTATAGTGTATGTGGGCTAATCAACACTGCAGACATTGTTTAAAATCAGCACAGATTATTGAGTTGCCTTCCAAAAATTTCAAAAGAGATAAGGCTCTCCATTGCTTGGTTTAAAAGCCAGAACAGATTCTGATCAAAATAATCAAAGCTCAAGTAAAATCACAAGACTTTAAAGACATATTTGACCAGTATTTAGTACAACAACAACATCAAACCTTTGTCCTACTACGTGGGGTCGGCTACATAAATTCTTTTTCAACATTGTGTCCTATTAAAAGTCAAATTCTCATCTAAATCTAACAGAAAAAGATCATTTCTAATATTTTCTAACCAAGTAGTTTTAGATATATTTCTACCTTTCTTAACATAAGTCAAATATAATGCCTCAACTTTTCTAATCGGGTCATCGGAAGGCCTCTATTTAATGTGACCAAACCATCTAAGGAAACTCTCTCTAATCTTATCTTCCACTGGAGTTACTCCAACCTTTTCACGTATATGCTCATTTCGTATCCTATTTCTAAGGGTAAAGCCACTCATCCACATAAGCATCATCATCCATGTAACACTTAACTTAGTATTACGCTTCTCTTTTAATGGCCAACATTCGGCTCCATAAAGTATTGTAGGTCTCACCACCATCTTATAAAACTTTTCTTTAAGTTTGAGAGGGACTTTTCTATCGCACAACAAGCCCGATGCATTCCTCCACTTCAACCATCCAACTTGAATTCTGCTAATAATATCCCCATCTATTTCACCATCACTCTGAACAATAGATCCAAGATATCTAAAACATGTACTCTTATTAATGACTTGATCGCCCAAAGTCACAATCCCCTCACTAGGTCTATTGCTACTAAAATTACACTAACATATTCAATTTTATTCTACTCAAGCGAAAACCTCTACGGTTGACCTCCATAATTAAAGTTTACCTTCAACTCCCTCTCTAGTCTTATCAATAGGAAGAATATCATCAGCAAAAAGCATACACCAAGGTACATCCTCTTGCAAATGTCTAGTGAGAACATTCATGACTAAAACAAAAAGATATGGGCTTTACAAAAAGATATGGGCTTAAGGCTGATCCTTGATGTAATCCAACTGAAATAGGAAAATACTTGGTCAAACCACCTTGTGTTTGAACACAAGTAATAGCTCCTGCATACATATCTTTAATGATTTGAATATAAGTGTTATTAACTCATTTCTTTTGAAAAACTCTCCATAGCACTTCTCTTGGCCAGTATTTAGTAATTATAAAAGAGGTGCATAATAGAATATTACATACAAGTTTTTCAATTAATTTATCAAAAGTTTTTACAAACTTGAACTAATCAAAATATTACATTTAACTATATAATACATTATGACCTTTTCACCTGACATCTTAACAATGATGATAATGAGGTTCATGATAATTTTCTTGTTTTGAAATGAGATCAACTCCAACCTTGATTTAGAAATGCAGCACCTATGGGCCTTCAACTTTGTTCTCGACAACAGCAGCAAGGGTCATCTTAGGGCTTGATTTCCTTCAAGAGAGGAAATGATAGCAGTTCTCCTTGAATTTGCTCTTGTTGATGCAACAGGCTACTGCAGTTCCTGAATCCCATCAAATCTCCTTAAATATAATTCCATGTAGGAGTTACTAAATCGTATTAAATCTTAAAATGGGTGTAAAATGAGATTTAACATAGCTGTGAGATTTAATCATCCCAAAAACCAATTTGATAGGATTTAGCTCAAACCCTGACAAAGCCCTGTCTAAAATTGGCTACCAAACAGCCTTTAAGAAAGATTGTTAAGATTGTGTAAGTTACAATTGCAGAATCATTACTGACAGCCGTAGCATGTTGTTAAGAAAGAATGACAGCTAGCTAATGTAGTGGTATATTGGTGTAGAGTGGGTGGGGGAGTTGTGTAAGAATGTATATTTAAATGTTATGAGTTTCAGAGGTATAAGAGCATTAGAACCTATGTTGCACCGATACGGATACGGCGACACGGATACGACACGATATGGATACGGGACACGTCAATTCTTAAAAATATAGGATACGGGTATGGCGCGGACACGGCATCATAATTTATAAATCATACATAAAAATTAAGAAAGCAATCAAAGCATAATATTTGAAATTACAAAAAAAAAAAAAAATGACAACTACATCATTTGTAGCCTTGTAGCTTATAATATCAAAATATAAGCATTGAATGTCTAGTGCAACAACAAAAGCATAAATATAAATTGTCTAGCACATAAAGTTTCAACTATTCAATAGAAGGAATGATATGATTAACTTCTTCAGTGGTTTGTCTTTGAACTTCTATATCATCTTCAATAAATATCATAGCTTTTAATTTAGGCTCATCAAGTGAAAGATTAGTAATTTCTAATATTCTCATATCATCAAGAGACTCAAATCCATCTTGGAAATGAGAGAACTTTGCTCGTAGCCACGGAAGTAAATACGACGCATCTTTTTTTTTTTTCGGATTTCTTTTTGTTTTTCAACGGACACGTGTATCGGATTCGCGTGTCCTTTTGAAATTAAATAGTATTTTAATTGGATACGTCTTTGGCGTATCCGACATGTATCGGTGGAGTATCGGAGGCGTATCCGTGTATCGGTGTATCAGATACAACACGCCTTCATAAATAGGTGTATCGGTGCAACATAGATTAGAACAATCCAACATCTTAGAATTACATGTGTTCTTTATATACATATAAAGAGGAGAGCTAGTTTAAATTAGAATGAAATTGTGTAATTGGATGGAACTCTACATATTTATATTTAAATGACTTTATACTTTGACTCACCTGGTGACTTGGGTTGTGGGTGATCAAATAGATGGCTACAATTTAAATCATTTCTTTATTTTTTCTTAAATTATATAAAGGGATTAACTGGTTAATCAAAGGCTTTTCTACAGGAAAAGTGCCATTTTGTGTTCGAATAAATTTTCAAAATTTAAGAAAGTAAATGCCTCTTTACAAAGGGACATGTGTTTCTTCATTAATGGAAAATTCTCCTTGCAAAGAAACATGAATTGTAGCTACTCAAATTCTATAAATATTGTATTTTTAATCACTATTGTATACATTGAAAGAAACCATCTTCTTCCAATCATTTTCTGTTCTCTCCAATTTTGAAGTTCTAAAGAAAAACTTTCAGCATTGGTGTCTACAAGTTATTGTTGATTTCATTTATCCTAGACGTAATTTTTTGATTGATCATTTTATGCATCCAACAATACGTTTCATTGCTTGTATGCAATGAAAGGTGAAGCTTGATGGCTTCCTCCTATTAGGATTCTTTGATGGGTTCCCTAGAATTATTATTTATATCTCTCTTTATATTATTATTTATATACATAATATCTTTATCACTTCATCTTGTCTCATATTCTATTGCTCAAGTTATAGGTAGCTCAGCTTTCATTTTTTTTTCCAAAACTAAGAATATATTAAAATAAAAAATGGAGTACATGAGCAAAGAAGCAAAATGCCAGGAAAGCAAAAGAGAATACATAGGAAATTCAATCCCGAGGGCTCAGTAATTGGCCGAGACTTCCAGCTTCCCTTAAGCCAAGCTCAGACCATCCAATTTGGTGAATAGAAACATCGAAGCAGCCAACCTAATTGAGCAAGAGATCTACACCAAAGGTTGCCACGAGCCATGCCGACGTAGAAGCGAACCCCAGCCACATCATTGCCCGACCAACATAAAAAATAAATCGGAGAGCTCCAAAAAACAAGCACAATGTATCTGCCAGCAAGAAACATCATAGGAAGGCAAACAAAAGGTCCATCCAAACAACCAAATTAACAATACCAGGGACTGCCAACCAGAAAGGCATCCAACAAGTAAACCAGGGAGGCAACCACCAGCACCTCCCAAAGAAATTACCTACCACGTCTGCCCCTCCCACGAGCCCTTCCACGAGAGGCAACAGAAACAACCGTTTCGTCACGCAGCAAGGCAACAATATTCCGAGGATCATCATCCCCAAAAGATTCCAAAGAAACAGAATCGGAATTGGACGAACATTGAAGCCAATCGAGATGCACACGCACATCCATCCCATAATTGTCCCCCACATGATACACCAAGGCTTGAGGGTTAATTAAATTAACTGGCACATCAACAAAAGAGTTATGAACCAAACCAGCATTTATAACAGGGGACGAACTGGAGGGGGCAGTAGACTTAGAGATCGAATTAGTATAACCCTCACACACAACCCCACCCAAAATATCAGTAGCAGGAACAGACCCATTCGGGCATTCCACAACCACCGGAGACATTGAAATATCAGCCAAGACGCCCGGGGCATACATCACAGACAACATGGGACCAGAATTAATAGCACAACCAAGATGACTATCAGCACTATTACAAGCCCGAGGGTCCCCAGCCACAACCTTCACAGAGGACACATCAACACCAACCTCATCAACAGGATTCAAACCATTCATCGAATTAACAGACAAATGAGCAACATAAATAGGATCTAGAGAACCCAAATCAATAACAGGTGGAACAAAAGGTAAGGCATCAGGGGACAAAACAGTAGCAGCATCGACAGGAATACTAACATCACCACTCGAAATCGGCACAACATTCTCCGTCAAAATAGACACATTCTCAATAGATTGGGGGACTAAATTAGCGGACAGGTTAAGAGCATCATTAGAACCAGCATTAATCACATTCATTCCAGACATCGCGCACGGAGCAGCCATAGTTTTAGGCACATTTTTAAGATGAGGATGCAAAATACATCAATCATCCTTCAAATGGCCTAACGAGTTACAGTGCAATAGAAATGTAGGATATAATAAAAAATAACGGATTGAACGTATCCCGTATTAGTAGAACCTACCCAGATCTTATAAGGGAACTTTTTGGTGACATCCAATTCAACTAGAATGCGAGCAACCGAAGGACGGGAACTCGAAGCCGTAGCTGTGTCCGATTTCAACGTACGACCAAAGAGAGAGCTCAACCCAAAGAGAATCCTAGGAGAGAAGAGATGGGGTCTAAGATGGGGAAACGAAACCCATATAGGAACAATCGAGGAATCAACCTCAACGTCCAAATTAGGGGACCATTTCACCACTTTCATATATCAATTATTCACGAAATAGGAACGGTGAGAGAAGATCCGACAATAATCGAAGTCATTCAGGAGCAACCGTGACCGAACACTTGCCTATAAGTTTCAAATTAAAGAAAAATTTTCGAATTGCATCTATAGATGGCCGCTTTCCAGGAAACCGACCAACTAAAGAAAATTCGAAAGGAGCAGCAAGCGAACAAACTTCTTCCTCAGAAATCAACAACGTCGGTAACCCACGGTGAGACGAAATACGCAAATCCGAAAAAGGAACCGAAGACGAAGAAGCCCCAAACAAAGCTTCCCTTAAACGAAAGAGCCAGAGAAGCACCAATCAAAAAACCGCGGTCGCGAAGCCGAAAAAAAAATAAGGAAAACTAGAGAGAAGAAGCTTCCCTGAGGCGGTAGGCATCCTCGCAATGAAAGGCGGAGAAGCGTGAAAACCCTAGCAGAGCGAAGCGACCAGACATTTCTCAAAATTGTAGCTCAGCTTTCATCTCCATCAAGAATTCTTCTAATTTAATTGTTGGTATCTTTTGGCAGGCCGTCAACGAGGAAAATGAAGCAACAAAATAATATATAATGATTTGATTTCTTTTGGATGTATTTGCTTCCTTATTATGTATCTTTCTTCTCCATTTTCAAACAGCTTTGAGCTTTGTTATTCATTGATGCAAGAATCTTTTTGCAATTATTTTTTGGACAAAGAACGTTGCTGGTTCTCATCTAGTGATAATGTAGTTGGCCTTGAAGTTTACCAAAATTTATTTTGCTTTCAATTTGAGTAAGTTGAGAAATTACGCATGGATTATGAATCAAATTAAATGTATTCTTTTTGGTATCCCTATTTGGGTTATATGATTCAATTGAAGGGCCTTGTTTTTGTTAGCTAGATGGCAATCATACCACTTTTCCTACAACAAGGTATGGAACAAAATTTAGGCTTCCAATGTTTGTTTTTACTCATCTCTTCTGAAAAATTGAAATGGGCAATGCGCTTTTGTCTCTCTTTCATTTTTTTTTATGCAATTCTTCCCGTACACAAGGCAAATCAGTCCAAGAGCCAGTGGTAATTGTTCATACCTTTCCAAAGAAAAATTTCATCTCTTGGATTATCTTGCGATAAGCCAACAAAAGAACCATATTTAATACAGTTTTAAAAATCAGCCTTGTACTCAGGAAAGTGGTGCTCTTCTAAAGTAGGAAATAAGTTTTCTTTGAAAATATTCAATAAGAAAACTTTCTTAAAGCTTAACATTGAAATTGGCTTAGTTGGTAATTCGATTCCAGGTCAACATTAGTTGAGTCCGATGTCAATCGTATGAAACACCAACACATATAATGGGTCTGGAGGAACCATTCCTTGACATGATGTAGGTGGAATGCTAGATCTATTTTTTTTTTTTTTGCTGTGTTCAATATATCAAAAGATTCCACTTACACTCCCCTTTACTTATTGGTATGTTTTATCTAATTTCTTTGTTGAAAGTTCGAGAGAGCTAAGTGTTCCACTCCCACTCCTCTTTATTTAAATGGTTGAACTTTTTTCCTTTCTCTTTACAAATTGATCAATTACTTCTTATTTGATGAGGAATTCCCTTAAAATTTAAAAGATTAATAAAACAAAAATTTCCTTATAGGACGAGTTTCTTTCCTTCAAACTTCATTAGAGACTATATTCTATTGAAATTGATTTTTCTTTGTCTTGCACATTGGATAATTTATTAAACCTTACTCATCAGTTTTTCTCTAAAAGATTAGGCTCCTTTTTTAATTGCTTTTTGTTGAGGCCTGCTAATTGAAACAAATGCAGTTTTAAGGTGTTAGATGATGCGAGAAAAAGTACAGTTAAATGAAAGTTAACAAGCAGCTTATTTGAATCTGTACTTATGGTGTAAAATTTATTTCCTAGTTATAATTTTTTTAAAATATTAATTTGTAGGGAAGCATATTTTTATTTGTAATTTCAACCAAGGTTTAAAATTGCGTAAATAAGCCTCGATGCATTTTTCGTCCGTGAGGCGAGGCGTAAGTCTCACAGACGAAGAATTGCGTAAATGAGAATTTAAGGGTTTTAGCAGGTAAATAATAGTAAGTTTCTATCATACAATAAAAACATCTAAATGACAAGTGAAATTAGTGAAAAATAAGAAAATAGATCTAATCAAAGCATGCACTCATAAAGAAGCAGACTAACATTAACAACTATTAATAAAGATGATGAATACGATAATATGTTGGGCTGCCGGGGGTCCAAGGGAGCACTGCCCCTTGGCGGGGTTCAACCTGGAAAGAAAATAGATCCAATCAAAGCATGCACTCATGAAGAACAAATTTTATTTGTAAGAGTAATTTTGAATATCTGCTTATTTTTAAAGTTCGTAAGTCGTTTGTATGAAAAGATACCTAGCGGTACCGAGCATGTATATAGCGGTACCGAGCATGTACCTAGCTGTTTTTTAAGTAAGTGGGTCCCCATATTAGAGGTGTACGCCTCAAAGGAAATTGTGCAATAACGCTAGTGAGGCGCGCCTCACTCCACCTGAGGCATACGCCTCATGATGCCTGAGAATTGCCTAGGCTTTGAGACTATTTTGGAGCGAATTGCGCAAAGGCGCGCCTCGGATTGCGCAATTTTAAACTATGATTTCAACTGAATAAACAATGTCTCTTCCATCTCTAAGTTCGACGGATTAATTAGCAGCTAGCATGGAGCTGGTTCTTCTTAAGTTGCAAATACTATTAATATGACAAACTTGAATATTTCTATTTGGTGATTGTATATAAGGGAGGGCCTGCACAAGGATTTCACATACTTGACGGCCTAATTGGTCAGCGGTTGTATCCAAAAATTTAGTGAAATTGTTGCTTTTTGTGCTATTTGATTAACATTGGTGGTGATTGTTTACTTTCATTTATACATGAAACGTATCAGAAATGTCGGGAAAAAGGCATCTGCAGCCAAGATAAAGAGAACTCAAACTTAAAAGAGGGTAGATTCTTATCGGACAGAAGTCTTCTATACTTTTTTTCCCTGGATATTGTTTAGGAGAGATCGGCCGGAAAACTACAGTCTAGAAATGTTTGAAGAAGATTTTGATTTTTCCATGCTAAATATCTTTAATGGGGACTACAGCATACCCCCTCCACCCCTCTATAAATTCCCCCTTCAATGTTCAGAATCTGAGCGTGGGCCCAATGATTCCATTATCCATTCTTTGACATTCATTTAATTTTTTTTTTGAACTTGTAAATTGTTGAAGTTCTTTTTTTTTTAATTATGTCCAAACATGTACGCAATATTATATGATTATAGAAGCAATAAATATATGAGTAATCAAGTATCTTCCCAGAGATATTGTTACAATCAAGTACTGAAATTAGGGTGGTTTTGTGCTATTCAAACAATTCAATTGGAGTGGTGATATGTGATAATTTGAAAAGGAAATAAATTATTACAATTAAAATAGAAAGTACTTATGGTTAACAATTAGATGACTAAGCCAAGGATTAGATTTCATCAGGGTTCTTTCTCTACAATTGCAATATAATTACAAGTTATACAAAATTTGCTGTAATCAAATCAATGGTGTAACCAATCTAATGTCAAGAAGGTTTCGGTTATATGGCTAAGCGATCTATCAGTTTACACATACTCACACAAATATCTATATCCTATGTAATGTTGGGGAATTTTATCCGAGATCAATTCATTCTCCACCTCTTGATTTTGAATGAACTTCCTTAAACCTCTAATTGGTGGCTATGTTGAACCAATATGACTATTTTTGAAGGTGTGTTGTATCGGACATGTATTAGACACGGATATGCCCGATACGACTCGGATACGTATCCGATACGACAAAAATGTATCCCTTAAAATAATATTTAAATTTAAACGGATATGTGTATCCTATTAAATAATTAAAAAATACACATAGATAAACAGCCCATCCAACACCTGATTATGCCTATTCAATATTCATTTATGCAAGCAGGGCTAAGGCTTTCACATAAAGCCTTCTGCCTTTTCATTTGAGGGAGCAGTCGACGCCAGGGAAGGCCGAACGAGCATGCCTCTTTGTCGATTACGGGAGAAACCAAATCGTCTTCGTTGTTTGCGGGAGCAACCGATGTCAGGGAAGGCCGAATGAGCGGCTTCTTTGTCGTTTGCGGGAGTAGCTGATGTCGTCTTCGTCGTTTGCGGGAGTAGCTGACGTCGTCTTCGTCGTTTGCGGGAGTAGCTGACGTCATCTTCGTCGTTTGCGGAAGCAGTTGTCGCTAGGGAAGGTCGAACGAGTAGGCCTCTTCGTCGTTTGCGGTAGCAGCTGACGCCAGGGAAGGCCGAACGAACGGGGTCTTCTGACGTCTGCTTCCTCTTTGTCGTTTTCCGGAGCAGACGGCGCAAGAGAAGTCGTGAGCATCATGCGAGGAGCGAGTAATTCGAAGGAGTGTGCGTCTAGCAAAAGGTAAACATAGTTCATTCCATGCAATTGTTTAGGGTTTTAGAATTTTGTTGATTGCAAGTATGCAAGTTTGGATGGAGAAGTCGTATGCACAGTTGTTTCTTTGAATCTTTTTCATCACTATTCATTGCAAGTTTATCTTTTTGTTGATTACATGTATGCAAGTTTGGGTGGAGAAGTCGTATACTTAGTGGTTCATCACTATTTATTGCAAGTTTAGCAGTTTACCATTTTGTTTATTGCAAGTATGCAAGTTTGGATGTGGAAAAAAAAATTGTTGTTAATTTTCTTTAGATAATTTGTTAGAGAAATAAATAGTGATACATGCATTACATGTTGATTATTTTTTTTAGAACAATTTCTCTCCAAATCTCTTGGTTCCCAACCCTTTAGTTGTCAGTGGTCTATGTTGATTTTGAAAGTTATTGCCCCTCCATGTTGATAACTATTATTCATGATTTTAAATTATTGTGTAGTGTTTATGTTATTAGGAAAAAATGTTGTTTAACTCTTCTCTAGAGCTATTAATTATCTAACTTTTGGATCTACAATTTGTGTCGATCCTTCGATTCTTTCGTAGGATAATGAGCTCTAGTGGCGTTGGAATTGGAATGGTGATGGTTCATCAGAGAAAGCATTTAATTTACAAATGAGAGAACAATTAGATGGGAAAATAACAAGAATGTTCCACATTACATAAATGCATTTATTTTTGCTTGCAATAACAATCTCGCAAGTTATGTGCCACTTGGATACAATGCCATCATGAGAGAGAGAGAGAGAGAGAGAGAGAGAGAGAGAGAGAGAGAGAGAGAGAGCTAACATTGAGATGTTGCTTGAGCCAACTAAAGGAGTTTGGAAGGGAAAAATGAGTTACTTTGGTTTGTGATGAGTGAACAGATTCATGAAAAAGACAACTTCATGGATGTAACATAGAACTATCTTATGTTAATTAAAGCTATAAACTGTGGATAATATAAACATAAGTTCTTTATTGCTAATTTGATTAAAGAAGTAATCATGATGGTTGGGCCTTCAATATCATCCAAGTCATTATTGATAATGCACCAATATGCATAGTTACAAACCTACTAGTAGAGCAAGTATATCCTCATATTTTTTGGACACAATGTGTTGTGCATACCCTTAATCTTGTTTTGAAGAATATTTATGCAACAAAGAATACCGAGGTAAATGAGATCACTTACAATGAATGTCATTAGATCACAGTGATTGTAGGGGTTATAATTGTAATTAGAAATTTTGTTATGAAGAGAAACAAGATTACTCTATAACGAACTGAAGATTTAGTTTATGTGCATATAAACCTTCGGTTTCTATAAAAAAAGACTGACTTATATGGAAGGAGATAACAAGAAGTGGGATGTTGCTGGAGATGGATTTGAGTCTCTTGATAATATGGGAATATTGAAGATTGCTAATCTTTCACTTGATAAGCCTGAATTGGAAGCAATGATATTTATTGAAGTGATATAGAAGTCCAAAGACAAATCCTTAAAGAAGCTAATGCTATCATTCCTTTCACTGAATAGTTAAAACTTCATGCACTAGACAATTTATGTTTTTGTTTTTGCTATTGTACTAAATATTTTATGCTTACTTTTATTTTGATATTATAAGCTACAACACTAAATATTATGTTTCTTTAATAATTTTTTTTGTCTTTTAAATGTTATGCTATATTGCTTTATAAATTATAATGTTGTGTCTGCGCCATGGTTTAAAATTGCGCAATATGAGGCTCGCCTTAAGGCCCGCCTTTGCGCAATTCCAGTGAAAACCGCCTTGAGGCTTACGCCTCAAGTTTTTTTTATGAGGCTTGCGCCTCAACTTGGTTCCCGCCTTAAGGCGCGCCTCGCCTCATTGGCGTGAGGCTTACGCCTCACCCGATATATATTAAAACTTACATAAATCCTTAAGTAAAGCCGCAAACAAATCACACTTCGTGTACCCCCTAGTTGCAACAACTTCCTTAACCTCTAACCTGTCGCCGTTTTTTAACAAATTATTTGAGTAGTATATAAAAAATTACTTTTAACATTTATTTGCACTTAACACAATTTTTTTATTATAAGACTCACGCCTCAAAATGCCTTGAGGCTTACACCTCGCCTTGCAAAAAAAAAAAAAAAAAAACGCCTCAATACCTAATTGTACATTTTTAAACATGGTGATGACAGTGCTGATGACTTATGAGTTCTTATGTGATATGTCATTGCTATTTATTTTTAGAATTATATGTTAATGAAAAGAATACTATGATTTGGGAAAGATGGAGTTTGAGTTGGACTATATTTCATGTTGTCTTATTATTGGGATATTTTGATTTCACTTCATATCTTGTACATTTTTATGTTTTATATATTATTTACTCATTAGTATATACAAAATTTATCATTTTATGCTTACGCAATTTTTTAATTTTGAGCGCCTCAAAATATAAAAAATATACAAAATTTATCATTTTATGCTTAAGAATAAAGGTGATGCACAAGATTGTGCAAATTATAGAGGTATTAAGTTAATGTGTCATACTTTAAAACTTTGGGAGCGAGTTATGGAGCATAGGTTGCGGCGTGATACTAATGTTTCTCAAAATCAATTTGGATTCATGCCGGGTAGGTCGACTATGGAAGCTATACATTTATTAAGAGGTTTGATGGAGAAATATAGAGAAAATAAGGAGGTTCTACATATGATATTTATTGATTTAGAAAAAGCATATGATAAAGTTCCAAGATAAGTGCTATGGAGAGTTCTTGAAAATAAAGGAGTCAATAATGCTTATATTCAAATCATTAAAGATATGTATGCAGGAGCTATTTCTTGTGTTCAAACACAAGGTGGATTGACCAAGTATTTCCCTATTTCGGTTGGGTTACATCAAGGATCAGCCTTAAGCCCATATCTTTTTGCTTTAGTCATGGATGTTCTCATTAGACATTTGCAAGAGGATGTACCTTGGTGTATGCTTTTTGCTGATGATATTCTTCTTGTTGATAAGACTAGAGAGGGAGTTGAAGGTAAACTTGAATTATGGAGGTCAACCTTAGAGTCTAAAGGTTTTTGCTTGAGTAGATCTAAAACGGAATATATGGAGTGTAATTTTAGTAATAATAGACCTAGTGAGGGGATTGTGACTTTGGGCGATCAAGTTATTAATAAGAGTACACGTTTTAGATATCTTGGATATATTGTTCAGAGTGATGGTGAAATAGATGGGGATATTATCAGCAGAATTCAAGTTGGATGGTTGAAGTGGAGGAATGCATCGGGCTTGTTATGTGATAGAAATGTACCCCTCAAACTTAAGGGAAAATTCTATAAGATAGTAGTGAGGCCTGCAATGCTTTATGGTGCCGAATGTTGGCCATTAAAAGAGAAGCATAATACTAAGTTAAGTGTGGCAGAGATGAGGATGCTCAGGTGGATGAGTGGCTTTACCCTTAGAGATAGGATACGAAATGAACATATATGTGAAAAGGTTGGAGTAGCTCCAGTAGAAGATAAGATTAGAGAGAGTCGCCTTAGATGGTTTGGTCACATAAAACGGCGGCCTTCCGATGACCCGGCTAGGAGAGTAGAGGTATTAGATTTGACTTATGTTAAGAAAGGTAGGGGTAGACCTAAAAAGTCTTGGTTAGAAAATATTAGGAATGACCTTTCTTTATTAGATTTAAACGAGAATTTGACTTTTAATAGGACACAATGGAGAAAAAGGATTCATGTAGCCGACCCCACGTAGTGGGATAAAGGCTTGATGTTGTTGTTGTTGTTGAGGCTTACGCCTCAAAACGCCTTGAGGCTTACGCCTCGCCTCACGAACGAAAAACGCCTCAATACCCGATTACGCAATTTTAAACATTGGTCTGCGCTGTACTTGTATCATGTACTTTTAATAATTGATGTGTCCTGTATTTGTATCGTATCGTATTCGTGTCGCCGTATCCGTATCAGTGCAACATAGATTGGTGGCCAATCAATTATCAAGCCATGAAGCACAAGAGAAAAATTCTCAACAATAATAGTGAAACATAAAAACAAATAAAATTGCATTAAATCAATTAAATATATTTTGAAAAGAACACGGTGAAATACATGGTGAATAACATGAATAAGAAGAGAGAAAAAAGAAGATAAACAATATTAGAAAGCTCTCACTTTGCGCCATTAAAATCTACGTCTTCTTTATAATCTTAGCTGCCATCAAATCTCCCCAAAAATCTCTGAAACAGTCTAAAGAAAAAAATCCAAAATGGTTTGGAGAAAGCTGGTAAAAATTCCTAAAAAAGTCAGGACAAAGACCCCTTCAAACCCTAAAATCATCCTTAACATATTCCTTGAAAAATCCACTCCTGAAAAGTTAAATGTTGGTTCCTGGTTAGGGAAAAATGGGCCCAATTCTAAGTTTGGTGCTGAGGTGCCTGCCTCTCTACTCTTAGACTCCCAAAATTCAATTCTGTGCATTGATGTGACATTTAAAAAATGAGTCTGGCGCCTAGGCACTGGGGTTGGGCGCCTAGGCACCAGGGCAGGTTGCTATGCATGGTGCTCTCTGTTTTGTGGATGAAAATTTTTAGATTAAAGACCAAGGCACTTGGGCGTCAAAGCTCCCTAAGCTTTCAAATGCGCTTGATCTGTTGGAATTTGCTCAAACGGATCACAAAGGCTCCTTTTGCTCGTTATTATCATAAATTTGCTAAAAATCACACTCACCTATAAACGAAAATGCTTTTATAAGCCCAATAAAATTTTGAAATTGAGCACAATAAATTAGAAAAACAAAGAGTCAGAGATATAAGACAAGGCAAAATAACATCAAAATATGCTGCGATTTTTTTGTTTCCTAAGATTTTGAGCTAATCATTCATTTCTTGCCGGGAGTTAACAATTTATGCCAATTCCATGCTAAAATGTAGTTAAATGTACAGGTCATGGCCAATGATGATTCATACGAGTTATCAGGTGAAACTGAGCCGGATTCTATGGACAATGAAGAAGATGAAATTCAGTTCAATAATTTATTTGTTGCTGCCACTTGCGCTATATATATGTATCATGAGAAGTACATATGGAAGGCTCCATCCATGCCATCAAAAGAAACTGGGGAAATGTGGGTTCTAAACGTGCTTCATGGTGATCCTTCTCGATGCCTTGAGGCCTTCAGAATGCCAAAGGAAATCTTCATTGATCTTCTTGGAGAATTGGGATCCAAATATGGTTTAAGAGGTTCTAGAAGCACCTCAATTAAAGAGGTACTTGCCATGACTTTGTCAGTTCTTGGATGCAATGAATCTAACAGAACTGTTTGCAAACGATTCCAACACTCAGGGGAGACCGTTAGTAGATATTTCAATGAAGGTCTTATGGCACTCGCTCGCATGTCCATGGATATTATCTCTCCCTCTGATTTTGAACCAAATATTGTAAGGGATACTAAGTACATGCCATACTTCAAGGCAAGTAGATCCGCTAGGTACTTAAACACTTAATCCTTTTGTTATTTGAAAAAAAAAAAATTGTACCAAAGCCTGTATTTTTTTGTCTGACAGGACTGTATTGGTATAATAGATAGTACTCATGTCAAAGCTCGCGTGCCTGTAAATGATCAAGTTGCTCACACAGGGAAGAAAGAGCCCCCCAAACAAAAAGTTCTGGCGGTTTGTGATTTCAATATGTGCTTTACTTTTGTCGTCCCTGGTTGGGAGGGATCTACAGAGGATGGGACAATCTTAAACCAAGTTATTAGTGACCCAGCACATAATTTTCCTGCCCCTTTGAAAGGTTTGTCTTTTATCACAAAGCTTAAAATAGAACATATAATCCTAAGTTGTATTTTTTTGATGCAAATGTAAATATTCAGGGAAATATTACCTCGTGAATTGCCGATGTCCTATGAGACGAGGATTTTTACAACCATATAGGGAGAATGACCGCTTGCCTGATTTTTGGCCATTTTGTGAGTTCTCACACGATTATCAGAGGGTTTTTAATCAAAGACATTCTTCACTCCATAGTGTAATCAAAAGGGCTTTTGGAATTTGGAAGAAAAAGTGGATTGTCTTACAGGACATGCCTTTCTTTTCTTTTGAGAAGCAAAGGTTGATAGTAGCAGCAACAATGGCATTGCATAATTACATTCGCAGGCATCATAGTCGATCTGATCCTGATTTTCGAGAATATGATGAAAATCCAGAATTTGTGCCTTCAGAAACACAAAAATATCATGTAGCAGAGGACTCAATTAGTCAGCCTGGAGAGTATAATGGACAGGATGAATATGATTATAGTGATGAAGATGAACTTGATTTTGAAGGTGAGAATGATGATACTACTATGTCTATGGCACAGCTGAGAGATCGCATTGCACATGAATTAGCTACAGGTGCTGTAAGTATTTGATGTTATGTGTAAGTTTTCATTATAATACAAAGTACTTGATTTCTTTTAGCTGTTATGACTTCACTTTGCGGAAATATAGTTCATAATTAGTTGGGTTCATTTAGAAAATATGAATAAATGTATCTTTTTTTCATTGATTTTTTTTTCTAATTAAGAAAGTGAAAAATGAGAAGAAAATTCATGGGGTTTGCAGCAGCCTCTTCATGGGCAATGTTATTTATTGAAGTGTTGAATATTTAGGTTTCGTTTGAGAGAGCTTTCTCACTTCTTCTTTTCATGCTGTACTTTTAGTTTTTATTTGGCTATTATTTTTTTTTACCGTTTTCACAAAATTTCTGTTAGGAAGTTATTCGTTACAGTATTTTTTTAAAATTAATTTTTTCATAATGATTTTATGATCACTTTTATAAAAAAGTTGAAGCTATCTTAAATGATCCTCTAGTCTATTCATATTAAATATTAGTGTTTTTTTAATTTAGGTTTTGTTTGGGATAGCTTTCTTCTTGCTTTTTAAAATATTTTTTTAGTATAAAATTTTTTTGAACTTGAAATTTTTGTTCTAAAAAGTTGATTTAGAAAGCAATAAGAAAGCTTCTCCAAACAAAGTCTTAATATGATATGATAATTTCAATTCAGGATTCAATATTAAACTGCTAGAAAATGCCAGCTTACTTCATATTAGTTATGGTTTTGTCTGTTACATATTATTAATCCATTTTGTTGTTATTATTTATTAAGGTTTAAATCTTTATTAATCGGCTTTAACAATACGACGCCTCCATACGCACGAAACTATGCATTATTCATCTATATTTATTTAAGGGCTTATATAGTTATTTTCCTGCCCACTTTTATTATAAGAGGGCTTATTTTTATTAATCTATGTATGTATTTAGTTGAGTGTGGTACAAATCATTGATGGTTCAACTCCTATGGTATAAATCTTGACTGTTAATTTATTGAATGGTACAAATTATTGATTATTCCTTTTTTGCACCCTCTATATATAGAATTTTTATTATGTCTGGTGTCCTGACGTAGCTCTACGTTCGGACGCCAGTAATAGTATCACGCGCTCTTTCTCTTTATCGTGCGGCCTGACGACCTGATCCAGACTTGGACCCGGTATTGCTATGTATTGGCTGATTTGTGCAGATCGGGGTATTGCTAGGTATTGTTCGGTATTGCTCGGCAATAACAAGAAATACCATTCTGTCAAGATCAATACCTAGCAATACTGAACAATACCAAGCAATACCTAACAATACCCTGGTTTTGTTAGGTATTGCTCGGTATTAGTAGGTATTGATCTTGACAGAGCGTTATTTTTTGTTATTGCCGAGCAATACCTAGCAATACTCGAACATTGCAATACCGGGGTCCGAGTTCGGGTCGGGTCATTGGGCCGCGCGGTAAAGAGTAAGAGCACGTGGCGACATGTTATTAGCATCCAGATGTAGAGCTACGTCTGGTGTCCGGACCTAATAATTATTCCTCTATCTAAGCCATCACTTTGGAGGGCCCTCACCTTTCACTAGAACTTGTTCTTCATGCATTAATCATTTAGACTTATTGACCAGAATATATTCCCATGCCACCCAAGGCAGATCTTATGACAAAGAGGGGAGTTGGATTCTATGATATTGTACAAATATTTAAACAAGAAAAGTAATTTATGGCTTTTAAGTTCATTGGATGTAATCTTACTCGCCTCTTCTCCTATTGAATTCGTCTAATATTTATAGGATTCGTAAGATTCAGGAAAGATAGCTTTGCAAGCTTGTTAAAAATTGTGTTTATTAAAGTCATTTTATTTTACAAAATAAAAGACTCTCTCTTTTATATTTTTACTTCTTATCAATACATATAAGAATTACATGCAAGCTAAAATTTTGATTATTAAAAAAATATGAAATATGTGTAATGTGAGATTATCCCCTTTAATGCAGAAGCTATTTTCTGACCTTTAGCAGCTTGATTGGAATTCTATCCATCAGCAAACTCTTAATCTTAGGGGTTCATCAATACTTTAATCAATATGAAGAGTAGAAGAATTTTATCATACACAAATTTATCAAAAATCAAACAAAAAAAATTCCTAAATTAAACCCCTAACTCCTTTCTTCTTATAGTTACAGATCATTTCTCATAACTCTGGTTACAATTCAGTCCTTCCAAATCGATACCGCCCTATAATGCCTTAGGATCTAATGAAAGGAATGAAACGGTAAACCTATCATTTAACTACTCAACTATCAGTAGAAATAACCATAACTATTATAAAATCCAAATAATAAAAATAACTCAACAAATTTTTTTTCATAAAAACTATTTATATAATAATCTACTTAACTTTCAAGCATTTACACATCAAGACAAATTAAATCTAGACCACAAAATAATTCCTCAATCACTTAGATTCAGAAGGTCATGCCTCTACCTTTTTTTTCTACTATGTTGCGCATTTTCCTTTCCCTGAAGCATCAGAAAACATCATAGAATAAGCATAGACAAGAGAGGAATCATGTCATGCCTAACAACATGGGCTGTTTCAGCCTGTTTAGTAGTTTGCCCACCGTGGAGTTCCTGCCTATCTTTTCTTCTCTCTCGCGTGCTTGTAGCGTCTGCCTTTGCTTCTCTCTTGTGTGCCTGGAGCATGAAAGCTCCATTTCGGCGTCTCTGATCTTCCCCTTTCTCTTGTGGTGCATTTCACCTCGCCTGATTCGGCTCCTCAATAAAGACACAAAGAAAAACATAAAGAGGAAGCAGACAAAAGAGATTGGAAGGATAAAACTATCCGAGCAAATAAGGTATAATGGGGCTTTAGGGTTCTGTTTTTGAAAATTGGAATAAAATTTATTTTTCACTGTATCTCTTGATGATGTTTTGATATGATAGAGCTTATTATTTTGGATTGTTCATATAAAATGATGATATGCTTGAAGATTTAACTTTTAAAGTAATGTCTTAGGAATTTTATACTTAATAAATTCAGAAAAGGGGGTGGGACCAAACATAAAAATGACTGATATGTAACTTCATTATTAATTAATCTCATAAAAATATGAAGTATTATTTCAGCTTTTATTATTTTTACAACTTTTTATTTTATGATTTTATAGTTTATTTTTCTTATATCACTTTTAATAAATTTATTTGTCATTTTTGGATTTTTTGTTATCTCTATTTTTTAGGATTGGCTCAATGATAATCTAGTACCATAAATTTCTATATACATATATTTGACTTTGATGCGTCATCACAAAATTATCTTGATCGGGCACGAATCTCGAGGCAAAAAGCTAGTCCAAAACTTCAAAAATTAAATCTGGAAGCACCAGAACTCCGATTTCAGCAAGCCTATAGTCATACTGAGCGTCTCGGAAATACGAACCCATCGACATCAAATTCGACCCAATCCGAGTCAAAATGGGTCCGAATCAAGGACCCAAAGCGCTGTTGAAAGGTTCAAACCGCAATTTGAGTTACCAAACGGTCTCCGATTTTAATGAGCTTATACTCGAATCGAGCGGCTCGACGAGACAAATCCAACGAGCCTAAGATCGCTGAATTCCGACATCATTAAGGCCTTCAAATGTCCAACGAACGGTGCATGATCAAAGGATTCGATATCGGCCGTCCATTCAAACTACTCCCAATTCGCCCATGATCTCACGCCTATTTACTGGCTATGCCACTCCAGAAAAATTATAAATAGAGCTCTCATTCTACACAAATGGGACAAAAGTGAAGAGAGAAAAGAAGAAGGGAAGAAGAAGAGAAAGGGGAAAAGGAGAATCCCCTCCTCCTCGACCACCGCCGGAGCTCTTCCTCTCGCCCGAACACGCCGGGATTCTGCGTGATATTCGGGAAAACGCAGAAATTCTTCCCAACTTCCACATGATGCTGAAATTTTTCCCAATTTGCAATAGAGTTTCCTCCTGACGCCGAAACTCCGCCCAAGTGAAGCCGGAGTTCTCTTTTGCCACCAACAAACGTCAGACTTCTACCCGACGTCGAACCTTCACTCTTCGTCAAGTTTCTATCCAACACGGGACTTCTACCGGTTATCGGACTTCGCTGGACGTCTACGCGAAGATGAATTTCTTTCCATTGTTGGACTTCTACCTGACGCTGTCCTTCTGATCTTCGTCGTCAGACTACAGTCCTTCTGACCTCCATCGCCAACCGACTACGGTCCTCCTGACTTACGTCGCCCGTCGACTACAGTCTTTCCGACATACGTCGCCTGTCGACTACGGTCCTCCTGACTTATGTCGCCCGCCGACTACAGTCTTTCCGACCTCCGTCGCCCGCCGACTACGGTCCTCCTGACTTACGTCGCCCGCCGACTACAGTCTTTCTGACATCTGTCGCCCGTCGACTACGGTCCTCCTGACTTATGTCGCCCACCGACTACAGTCTTTCCGACCTCCGTCGCCCGCCGACTACGGTCCTCCTGACTTACGTCGCCCGCCGACTACAGTCCTTCCGACCTCCGTCGCCAGCTGACTACGGTCCTCCTGACTTCCGTTGCCAGCTGACTACGGTCCTCCTGACTTCCGTTGCCCGCCGACTACAGTCCTTCCAACAAAGCGAATATGTCAATATTAGCTCTTTATATTTACATCATGTAATGTACTCTATAAGATGTACATCAAGCTAAGGCCTTCTCCCAAGGAAGGGCCTCATTTGTAATCGACTGCATATACTAGTGGATTCGTTCAAACTGGGCTAAGCCCCGTGGTTTTTCCCCATTTTTTCAGGGGTTTTCCACGTAAAAATCTTGGTGTCTCATAACCCTTTCTCTTATCTGATTGCGTCCCAGATTTTCATACAACGCTAAGACGATAAACTTTATATTTCTCTACCGCCGTGAATACTTCTGGACGCAATAGTTTGGCGCTGTCTGTGGGAACGTGGTTCCCGTTTTGTGGGTAATTTTGTCTCCAACCTCAAAAGATCATTCTACTTCTATTAATGCATCAATTTCATGGATATCAAATTCCGACTGCGGGTCAACCTTGACTATGATTTTAGTCAAGAAAATCCCTTCAAGAATTTCAAAACCAAGACGGTATTTAAGGAAACTTCCTAAAAATGCAAGGAAGATTCTGATAAATTTCAAGCCACATACAGTCTCTTACTGGACTTCTACTTCTTGGGCAAGATCTTAATATCGATCTCAAAAAGATAGTAACGGTCTAAAGATAGACATTTCCTCACATTTGATTTGGGATACACGCGGCGTCCGCCCCCTCTCAATCAAGGCAAAATCAATCACAGGGGGATTCGATTCGACCTCTTCCACACGGGTTAACGTTGTCGAGCAAAGGCTCCGACATATAACCTCGGAAAGGTCTCACATCCTTGGTGGATTCTCTCAACCTTTTTGACATAGGTTAACGTCGTCGAGCAAAGGCTTCGACATATAACCTCGGATAGGTCTTACATCCTTGGTGGATTCTCTCAACCTCTTCCACACAGGTTAATGTCATCGAACAAATGTTCTGACATACAACCTCGGATAGGTCTGACATCCTTGATGGATTCTTCTGACCTCATCCACACAGATTAACGTCATCAAGCAGAGCTCCGACATACAACCTTGGATAGGTCTCACATCCTTGGTGGATTCTCTCGATCTCTTCCACACAGGTTAACGTCGTCGAGGAAAGGCTCCGACATACAATCTCGGAAAGGTCTCATATCCTTGGTGGATTCTCTCTACCTCTTCCACACAGGTTAACGTCGTCGAGCAAAGGCTTCGACATACAACCTCGGAAAGGTCTCACATCCTTGGTGGATTCTCCTGACCTCATCCATACAGGTTAACGTCGTCGAGCAGGGCTCCGACATACAACCTCGGATAGGTCTTACATCCTTGGTGGATTCTCTCGACCTCTTCCACACAGGTTAATGTTATCGAACAAATGTTCTGACATACAACCTCGGATAGGTCTTACATCCTTGGTGGATTCTCCTGACCTCATCCACACAGGTTAACGTCGTCGAGCAGGGCTCCGACATACAACCTCGAATAGGTCTTACATCCTTGGTGGATTCTCTAGACCTCTTCCATACAGGTTAACGTCGTCGAGTAAAAGCTCTGACATACAACTTTGAAAAGGTCTCATATCCTTGGTGGATTCTCTCGACCTCTTCCATACATGTTAACGTCATCGAGTAAAGGCTCCGACATACAACCTCGGAAAGGTCTTAAATCCTTGGTGGATTCTTTCGACCTCTTCCACACAGGTTAACGTCATCGAGCAAAGGCTCTGACATACAACCTCGGATAGGTCTTACAGACCTCTTCCACATAGGTTGATGTCATCAGGCAAAGGCTCTGACATACAACCTCGGATAGGTCTTTCATCATTGTTGGATCCAATATCGGTTAACATCATCGAGAAAAGGCTCTAATAAACAACCTCAGACATATTATACATCCTTGATTAACGTCACCAAAATGCCGTCAATGAACTTCCATCGGACTTTTGCACAAAGTTAAATTTCTACATGATGTTGAATTTCCTCTTGTCGCTGAACTTTTGCCTTGCAGGACTTTCAACGAACTAATACCCGACGTTGTACTTTTACGCGACGCCGGACTTCTACTCGTCGTCGGACTTCTGATCGTCGATGAACTTTCGTCGGTCTTCTACCCGACGTTGAACTTCTACCCGACATCAGACTTCTTCCTGTCATCGGACTTCTGCTCGTCAGCAGATTCCTACTCATCGTTGGACTTCTGCTCGTCGATGAACTTTCGTCGGTCTTCTACCTGATGTTGAACTTCTACCCGACGTCGGACTTCTCCTTCTCGTCAGAATTTTGCTTGTCAGCGGACTTCCACTCATCGTCAGACTTCTGCTCGTCGACAAACTTTCATCGGTCTTCTGCCCAAGCCGTACTTCTACCCGACGTCAGACTTCTCCTTGTCGTCAGACTTCTAATCGTCAGCGGACTACTACTCGTCATCAGCTTCTTGCTCGACTGCTAATTGCAACGCACCCTCGAACTCTCTCCTTTGGCTCCACACTTGATCGTTGACTGCTAATGGGCTTCAACTCGATCGTCCATCGCCAGCAAACTTCTGCTCAAATAGCGAAGAAAAATTTCGTAACTCCTACATGCGAGGAGGGGCGCTAATTCGAGCAGGGAAAATTTCTCGCTCGTAAATAGCGGAAGCCTTAACCGTCAGAAAGCCGTGGGAGAAAAGAAATCCTGTAACTCCTGCACGTGAGGAGGGGTGCTAATTCGAGCAGGGGAAATTTCTCGCTCGCAAATAGATGAAGCCTCAACCGTTTGAAAGTCGTGGGAGAAGAGAAATCCTGTAACTCCCGCACGCGAGGAGGGGCGCTAATTCGTGCAGGGGAAATTTCCCGCTCGCAAATAGCGGAAGCCTGAACCGTCAAAAAGCCGTGGGGGAAGAGAAATCCCGTAACTCCTACACGTGAGGAGGGGCGCTAATTCGAGCAGGGGAAGTTTCCCACTCAAAAATAGCGGAAGCCTCAACCGTTAGAAAGTTGTGGGGGAAGAGAAATATCGTAACTCCTGCACGCGAGGAGGGGCGCTAATTCGAGCAGGGAAAGTTTCCCACTCAAAAATAGCGGAAGCCTTAGCCGCTAGAGAGCCAGAGAGAGAAAGAAATAGAAGTTGCAAGTTTTCTAAAGGCCTAGGGGGCCTATTTAAAGGTTTTAAAGAGAATAGGAGGGAGTTATGGACATTTTCAAAATTATCTATTTTTAGGATTTTTTTTCGATTTTTTTTCGGATTTTTTGAGATTTTTTGGACTCAAAATAGCAAAAAATGGTTATTTTCGCGTTTGTGGGGCCCACTTATGTCGGTGGTAGCGAACCGACTCGCGAAAATAGCGTCGATCCGCGGACATTTTACGCGGATCGCAATCAGCCGCGCAACAACGTGCAAACCACATGCAACGCCGGCATCCGGTGGCGGCAGCTGCGGCCGCAGTGCTGCAGCGGAGCGAACCCGGCGTGCAAGCCGCGTAGCGCGCGGAGCAGGCTAGGTGGGCTGCGTAGCGATCCAGGCGGGCCGCGTAGCGCGCGTAGCAGGCCACGCAGGCCGCGGAGCGAGAGCAGCGCGCTTTCGCGCAGACGTGCTGCGGGCGGACTCAGGAGAGCGTTTCCGCGTCGTTCGCACCGGCGGCGGCAGCCGACCGGCCGGTCCGGTTGGTTCGGTCGCCCAATCCGATCTGGGTCCATTTTTCGCCCCGAAAAGACCAAATTCGACATTTTTGGGGTCCCCAGACACGTTTTTCAACGTTCCGAACTCATTTTTGCAACTTTCGGAGCTCAAAGAAGCCTTTATGATCAAGTTTCGAGAAACACTTAATTTTTGAAATGCAATTTTTGGTGTTTTGTCCAATACAAATTTTTGAAGCATATATTTTCGGACTCCTAGAGCTTCGACGTCCTAAAATAGGGGGCAACTGATGCGTCATCACAAAATTATCTTGATCGGGCACGAATCTCGAGGCAAAAAGCTAGTCCGAAACTTCAAAAAATAAATTCGAAAGCACCATAACTCTGATTTCAGCAAGCCTATAGTCAAACTGAGCGTCTCGGAAATACGAACCCAATGACATCAAATTCGACCCAATCCGAGTCCAAATGGGTCCGAATCAAGGACCCGAAGCACTGTTGGAAGGTTCAAACCCCAATTTAAGTTACCAAACAATCTCCGATTTTAATGAGCTTATACCCGAATCGAGCGGCTCGACGAGACGAATCCAACGAGCCTAAGATCCTCGAATTCTGAAATCATTAAGGCCTTCAAATGTCCAATGAACTGTGCATGATCAAAGGATTCGATATCGGCCGTCCATTCAAACCACTCCCAATTTGCCCATGATCTCACGCCTATTTACGGGCTATGCTACTCCATAAAAATTATAAATAGAGCCCTCATTCTACTCAAAGGGGACAAAAGTGAAGAGAGAGAAGAAGAAGGGAAGAAGAAGAGAAAGGGGAAAGGAGAATCCCCTTCTCCTCCACCACCGCCAGAGCTCTTCCTGTCGCCCGAACACGTCGGGATTCTGCGTGATATTCGAAAAAAATGCAGGAATTCTTCCCAACTTTCACATAATGCTGAAATTCTATCCAATTTGCAATAGAGTTCCCTCCTGATGCTGAAACTCTGCCCAAGTGAAGCCGGAGTTCTCTTTTGCCACCAATAGACGTCAGACTTCTACCCGACGTCGAACCTTCACTCTTCGCCAAGTTTCTACCTGGCGCCGGACTTCTACCGGTTATCGGACTTCGCCGGACTTCTACCGGTTATCGGACTTCGCTGGACGTCTACGCGAAGATGGATTTCTTTCCATTGTTGGACTTCTACCTGACGCTGTCCTTCTGTTCTTTGTCGTCAGACTATAGTCCTTCTGACCTCCGTCGCCAGCTGACTACGGTCCTCCTTACTTACGTCGCCCGCTGACTACAGTCTTTCTGACATCCTTCGCCCGTCGACTACGGTCCTCCTGACTTATGTCGCCCGCCGACTACAGTCCTTCCGACCTCCGTCGCCAGCTGACTACGGTCCTTCTGACTTCCGTCGCCCGCCAACTACAGTCCTTCCAACAAAGCGAATATGTCAATATTAGCTCTTTGTATTTACATCATGTAATGTACTCTATAAGATGTACATCAAGCTAAGGCCTTCTCCTAAGGAAGGGTCTCATTTGTAATCGATTGCAAATACTAGTGGATTCGTTCAAACTAGGCTAGGCCCCGTGATTTTTCCCTTTTTTCAGGTGTTTTCTACGTAAAAATCTTGGTGTCTCATAAATGCTAGACCCTCTCTCTTATCTGATTGCGTGTTAGATTTTTGTACAATGCTAAGACGATAAACTTTATATTTCTCTATCGCCGCGAATAGTCCTCGACACAACAGACTTGATTTTTAATAAAGTCGTAATACAATTTTGTCAGAAAATGTAAAATTTATAATTATTTTTCAATCTTCAATCATAGTAAAATCAACTCTTCCCACCCTAAAAAATAAAATTGATTCCCCTGTAACAACTAGCTCAGTACACTTCTTTCTCTAGCTCATCACATATATCAATATCCAAATTAAAATATTATGTAGCAGTTAATTAACTAAAATAAATATAATGACTTGTAAAAAATAATAAAGTATTAACAAAACATGAATTTATATGATTTCAATATTTACTTGAATTTAAAGTTCCTACTCATATATTTGAAGCTACTTTCATAGAGAGTCAGATGCATCACATAACACTTATCATCATCACAAAACACTTGTTGTCAGAGGTTCACTTGTACTTGAATTTCACATTTTATCTTGGTTCATATAGAGAATTAGAAATTACTAACACTCACACTACAGGAAAATCGCTTATTATCGACGGATTTTTCAGCGGACAGATTTCATTGAAATATTTTCGACATATTTTTTGCAGCTTTACCGACGGATTTGTTTTTGGCAGACTATCTGGCGGATTTTAATAATTTCTGAAAAAATATTTTTGTAATTTAAATAATTAATAATTTTGTAGTCCATTTTAATTAATTACTAATTAATAATTTATTTTAATTAATTATTAATTTCATACCCTATTTTAATTAATTATTAATTTAATAAATTTTCTTAATTATAATAACTTTAATATTTTTTAATTTATTCTTAATTAAATAATTTAAATAAGTTATTAAATTACTAATAATTTATTTTAATTAATAATTAATTTAATGGCTTATTTATTAATTTTAATATTTTTATTTTTATTTATTTTAAATTTTAAAACATATAATATTTATTTTAATATAAAATATATTATATCATAACATATTTTGCAGCAGAGTAAAGCGGAAGACTCTTTGAAATTCTTTAAAGAGGTTGAGGGTTCGATTCTAGGCGAGGACGCACGAGCAGGTTGCCGGGCACGGGCATATTCTAGCTGGCAGGCGCGAGCCACGGGCGAGCAGGCTGGTGGGCACGGGCGCATTCGGGCTGGCAGGAAGCAAGTCGTGGGCGGGCGCATGCGCGTTCAGGTTGGTAGGGCGCAGGCTGTAGGCAAACATTTGGGAGCGGGCCACGAGTGGGCTTGGCGGGCAACTTGTGCGGGTCGATAGGGGCAGATGTCGCGAGCAGGCTAGGCAGTCAGCCAGCTTGTTATTTTTTTTTTAAATTATTCTGGTGAAATTTCTCCATCGAATAGCCGTCGAATAATTTTTCGGTGGCCAAATTATGCTGAAAATGTTTTCCAACAAATATATATTTTTTTTCGACGCTCGTTTTACTAGCGAAAAATAGTTTCGTTGGAAAATTTTTAAATCCACTGAAAAATGAATATATTTCTACCAGTAATACGTGATTTCCTATAATGTCAGTGCAATATATTACTTTTACTTGATTCATAAATTATTGCATACAATCAGTATAATGTACATGCATGTTTCAATGTCTGTTTATTACTCCACTTTCACTTACACTCGCCTTTAACTTCTCACACATACATCTAGCATGTGGGGCCACAATTAGGGCAGAACAGTGTCACATAATCCCCCACACCCTCCAATATTTGTACCAGGCAGATGAGGCCAAAATAAAACCTATAGGACATTTGTAACATATCAGACAGTGCACTCTTTTCACATTAGAACATCTCCTACACCATGCTATGAACATTGTAAATACAATAGTAATAAAATTCTAAACTCAATGCAGTATTGAATTAATGCATGAATTATCTGTAAATAGCCACATTACTTGTATAACAACATATTCATTAAATTTTTTCTATTCAAAGTACTAATTTTGAGCAATATTCATATGAATATTTTAAGACTTTTATATAACTATTGTAATTGTCATAAAAGCCTAAATCAATTTATATACTAAAACATTCACAAAGGAAAAACAATCGATAAAAATCCGATTTCATACAATGAGAAATATACTAAAACATTCACATGTCTTAATTAATTTTTTTTTTTTTTAGGATGACTTCTTTGTTTTTTCATTGTGGCACTTTTTCCTTTCATATGGCGAGCATTTAGCTTGTGACAAATATCTATATCTTCTGATCTTCACGACGATTGCTCTCAACATTGCTATTATGACGAACAATTTTTTTTTTTTTTTTTGAAAAAGGAAATACATTAATTTAGAAAAGATACAATCAAAGACCCCACACCGGGCCACAACAATATCTTACAATTAGAACCGCAATAACCCAAAAAAAGGAAAAATGCGGGTATGAAACTGAAGATGAGGACTCAAACCAGTGTCGGGTTGCCAGGGAGGGGCCATCCATGGGAGAAAAGGAATTCGCAAATGAAAGCTGGCAAGTCATGTTGGTGGAATTTTGAAAACATGTTTTGAAAATATTGGTTTTCTTTGGGAGTTAAAGTTAAATTCTAATTCTAAAATTGAATCATCCTGTTAGAAAGAATATATCACCTCGAAAGATGAAAATAAAATTTCATAACGGCGTTCAGATTTAGAATTATGAAATTCATCTTGAATATTGTGAGCGGATGCTAAAGAGAAATTCATATGACCCCGAAGGGTCAAAATGAGGTTCAACTGAATATCGAGCTACAATATTCAAGAAGTGTGATCGTTAGGTTCACATCCAAAGCCTTATCAAAGAAAGATATATCTCTCGGAAGGGAGAAAATATCGTTCGATGATAATTCTTTAAATATGATAATAATGATCACTAATATTTTAAGTTTTCCCAAAGAAATCCAATTGAGTTTTGAAAAATCAATTTTTAAAATCAGGTGTGTGTGGTTCTAAATCTCCTACGAGCGCAAGCCCTCGTAGTTAATTACATCGTAGGGAGATAAAATCCCCTACGAAAACTCTCGATTAAAATAGTGGCAAAATTTTATTAGATTTTCTAGGAGTGATATCAAAAAGGAAGTGAATTTTTGGAAATTCAACAGGGAATGGATCAAAATTGAGCAGTTATTAACGGAGTTAAAGGATGAGAGGTAGGGGACACTTTGAGACTCCAGAACCATCCGGGAGTGTCCCAACTTAATCTAAGTGTTGGGCTTTATGTTTTGGATTTGAAATGATATTTAATTAGAATTGAGCATTTTATTAGAAATTTGGGACTATATTCCCGAAATTTGGGGTCTTATAATCAAAGATCTGCCCCGGAACCTAAATCTATTTTGGACGCTGGACCACAGTCATCCGATCCTAACTAATGCAGTGCAAGGTCTGGACTTACCCCGGCCTGGATTGGGGAGCCAGCTAACCACCTAATCGATTTAAAATAGATGAATCCGGTCTTTTATGAAAGAGTGGTAGGGACGTTATAATTAAAGTTTTGGGGAGGCGGGGCCGACATCTAGAGATCTTCCTAATTGGCCCCTTTGACTTATGTTGGGTGCTAAAATGCTAAGGACTATGAAATTAAAATTTTGACTCTTTAATTTGTATCTAATGCAATCCATGCTGGTTAACAACCTCAAATCAAATATGCTTGAAATTTTAAAAACAGGCTTATAAAATAATTTTTTAGAAGACTGGACTTCCCCAGGTCCGGCACCTCGTCCTCATAGGTCAGACTATCCGGACTCTACCCGCAGGCGGGGAAGGGTGTAAAGCAAGGGAAGAATAATGCAAAAACATGCATGCGACCCCGGGGTCGATCCCCGGCTAGTTCCCTAAATTCGTTATCTTTCTATGTTATTTAGACTCACTAAAATTTTAGACTTTTAGAATTATGAGTAGAAAACTTTCACACCCTCACGAGTCTCACGTATCCAGGCGAAAACAAAGAGCGGCATGCAATCGCCAAAAAACTAGTAAAAACAAGTAATCCTAAAGGCAATCAAATCATTACATCAAATACAAATTATTTAATAAATGTCCATAGGCAGAATTGCCTTGCTTATTACAAACCAGAATATTACATAAAGTAAAGTGGCCGGGCACCACTGACGACAACCCGGATTCTAAACCTAGTAATGACGCAAGTTATTTTGAGTGGGATACTCTCAATCTTCAAATCTTCAAATCTTCAAATCTTCAATCTCATTCTTCTTTGGACTCCTTTTCTTCAGTCTTCTTGGAATCTTCGTAGTGGATTACCCAAATGGACAAGAGGGCACTTCCCTCTAAGGGGGAGGCCACTCTTTCCTCTTTGGGTAAGGAAGAGGTATGATCCAAATTTGGATTTCCAAATGGAAAAGGAGTGTTCCCTAAAGGGGTATCCTTTCCTCTTTGGAATCCAAGCTTTGGATATATGTATCCCAACTCAAAATTAACTTTCACAACACTTGACAATTGCACAAATTACATTAATATCAAAATAAAAATCTAGACTCACCTGCAGGGTCATCCTAAGCAATTAATATATAAAAAAAAAAATGTTATTCCCAAGCAGTTGTATATGAGCAGAAAAGAAAGTAAACACACTGGCCACGCTCTTTTTATGATTTGGGGGCTTTAGCAGCTGAAGCACCTGTGCAAAGAATTTATAATATTTATGCATTTTTTAATTTGCCCCCCCTTTTTATATTGCCATGCATGAGCGTGGCCACCTGCAGAAAACTGTGTCAACATCCAGATCGTACCTAACCTAAGGGTAATCTAGTCGCCAAACACATCAATCCATCCACAGAGTACAGAAAAAGTAAGCAGACACAGCAAAGCAATTTCATCCACAACATGCAGTAAAAACTACGAAAAACCCGGCACACAGCAGTAAAGTAAACACCGGCCTAACCTAGATCTAGAGTTGGTTGTCCTAGCACATCATCTAAAGTGTGTGAGAAAGGTCGTGTGGCTGGGATAGATCCTAAAGTGGGTTATTAGTTGAAGTTGTCTAAAAGTCTGGGTTTGTTAAGGCTTAGAAGGGGGGGGGGGTTTAGATTAAAATTTAAGTATTAATGAATTAAGAATTTTAATTAGAAATATTTTAAAAGTTAATTGATTACTACCTTTGTTTCACACCGAGGCCGTGAAGTTTATTTCACCTTCCTTGGGGCTAAGCTAATAGCCTCGTAGGCCTGGGTTACCCAGTAGCGATCGGGGTTGATTAAGTTATTTAAATTGGTTAGAATTAAAAGAGTGGATTGATATTAAAGGGAGTTGGTCGCTGATTTTAAGGTTTGATTAATTTAAATTTGCCATTAATTGATTCGTGGCGTTGTGCCACCAGGCTCGAGGAACCAGCCTCCTTAGGACACTTAGCCCCGCAGCCCGGAGTAGTCCAGCCGATAAACCAAATTAATGTAATTAAATTAGAGATTTTTAAAAATGTTAAATAATTAAAAATTAATCTATTTTAAGATTTAACACCCCTTAGAATCCATTCGTGGCGTTGTGCCACCAGGCTCGAGGAACCAGCCTCCTTAGGACACTTAGCCCCGCAGCCCGGAGTAGTCCAGCCAATAAACTTCATCTTTAGGATGGTTGTTGTGTTTTAAAGGATTTGTTAAGTATTTTAAACATTAAGCCAATATTTTCTGGAGTTTTAGAGTGATTTTGAATTTTTTAAGAGTTTTTGAATATTTTAATCATTTAATTAAAGGGTTGAAAATTGACTTTTTGATTAAGCTCAAATTCTGGAATGTTTGTATTTTATTAAAATACTAGACCTTACTACGATCAGTTAGAAGGTAAGTACGTTGAAATCAGATTTTTCTGCATTTTATTACGAATGTTTGAAGTTTTGAACTAGTTTTGACTACGGTTTGACCAATTTGTTGACTTTTTGACTTTGACCAGATTTTGGGGGTTTGACATTTTTGGAAAATACTAGATTTTAATTAGAGTGATTAGCCACTGAGTTTGATTGATTTGGAATTTTCTACAATTAGTTATGAATTTTGGAAGTTTGGGTATTTATTGAAATTATTAAATTGTTTCAATTAAGGGTCATTTTAGTGATTTGATCCCAAATCAGTCCCAAACTCCTTGAAATCAACTCCAAAGATCAGAAATGATCTAAGGAGAGATCAGCAAGTGTTTAAAGATTTTTTGGGATTTTAAATAATTTTTAATTAATTAAAATTGATTAAACATTGATTTTGATTAAAATTAAATTAAAGTGGATTTTAATATCAAAATTAATGTAATTTCAATTTTGAATGATTAAGAGTTTAAATATGGTTAATTAGAGGTATTATGGGTTTTTTTTTGGAATTAATATAAATTTATAATGATTTATTGAATTTTTTAAGTCCTTAAAGGGGCTGAAATTTGACATGCTCAATTTTCTAACCTAATGACCTCCAAATTGAGTAAAATTTAAACCTAAGGTATCTGATGTCACTAAGTTTACTATGTTCAAGTTTCACCCCTATTGGGTGTGTTTACAATGCCCTATGAATTTTCTAAGTTTTCTAGACATTTCCTTAATTATTTTTCCTAGGTGTCTCTACTATTCAAATAGGCATGAAACTTGGTGTGTCTAACCCTAACATACATTCAATCATACCACAGAAATATCACAGCAAAATACTAAAACCCTAAAGAGTTATGAATTTTCAAAGTTTAGGGTCCAAAATAGACCATTTACCTTAAAAATTCATATCACAGAAATCTATTGAGCATATAAACCTAGAAAAATTATTAAACATGCCTAAGATACTCAATAATCATCCACCAAAATTTGGGCTTCATTTGATCACTGGATTGTGAGAAAATAGCAATAAATGAAATTAATATAAACTCAAATATCTCACAATACAGAAGTCAAATCAATATAATTTTAATTTTAATAAATACTACATTAGATTATCTTTCCAACGAGCCCAAGAACGCCCTATTTGGTGGAAAATTCGATTTTCTGTGAATTTTTGAAGATTTGGAGCATTTAAAGCATTTTTTATTCAAATCAGCTGACGGTGACGTGGCGGCGTGGCGTGACGCCACGTCACCCTCCCATACCACGGGATGACCCACATTCAAACATGGAGGAAGCCGCACGGTATACCCAGATCTGAGCCGTCTGATCGTTGATCGGACGGTCCAGATCTGCTCTAGTTCATTTTGAATAGAAATCTTTAAACGCTCATATCTTTCAAAATACTTGATGAAATTGCATGAAATTTGAACTGTAGCTAGAGGGCAATATGATCTTACAATGCCTGGAGTTTGGAGGCTCCATTCATTGTAAAATTGCTACAGTTTCAAATTGAAATTTAAACTTAAAATGAGCATAACTTACGATCCAACCGTCGGATATTTGAGATCTTTAGCTTGTTGGAAAGATGCAGCAATCCTCTACAACTTTACTGAAGACTCCAAAAGCTGGATCTCGCTGGATCGAAAGGTATATTGGAAAGTCCTCTTTCTCTCTCTAGAATGCTCTCTCTTCACTAAAATAGTGATTTGAGGCTTGGAAATGGTTGGGAAAAGCTTGGGAAGGCCTTGAAATGTGTTGGAGTGTATGAGAGGAGCTCTTGGAAGGTTGAGGGCTGCTGGAGTTTGGAGATTTTGATCATCTCAAAGGGAATGATGAAGAAGCCACCTTTAGGTCAAGTTTTCCCTCACTTTACCTTTGGCTTTTAGATTGGATGGTTGAGATTTGATTTGAAGTGATTTTGGATGAGTGCCAAGTGTCCCCTATGCTGCCCAAAGCTAGTGAATAGGGTTGGTGGTTGAGAGTGACATCTCTTGGTCAATGTGAAGAGGGACCACACCTTTTCCCCCATTTGGATGAACCAATGCTTGTCTTGGTTAATAGAGCTTGTTTAATGATCAATTAGGGAGGGAAAAAGCATATTCTCATTAGCCAAAAGGAGATTTTGGCTTGGAAAAAGGGTTTGCTTTATGGGATGATGAGGTGGCCAAGCTATGGTCTCATTTCAAGGGTTGTTTTTGACCCATTGACTTGTTGACTAGTCAATGGTGACTAGGATGTGCATGAGGGAGGTCAAGAGTGCTACAAGACATCATGCCAAGGAATTTGAAGTCAAAAGTGTATAATTAACCAATCTTGATGAGTTGAATTGATTCAAAATCACTAGAATAGTTAAAATTAACAAGTGTTGGGTTAAAGGGTTGATTTGGTCAACCATGGTTGACTTGGTCAACCAAGTCAAACCAAAGAGTAAGTTTGGGTTCAATGTGTTCCTAAAGTCATTTAGGATCCATTGGAATGATATTTGAAGAAGATTTCAAAGGTTGATAAGTCAAATCAAATTGAGTTTAGGCCAAAAGTCCAAAAATCCTCCTTTAAGGGCATTTTGGTCATTTTGGTCTCAAGTCAATTATGGGTCAAATTAAATCTAAAAGATATGGATTATTGCTTAACAAGTTAATATCAAGGTATTAAGAGCGATCAAATGATTTGGAGGGGGATCCAAAGTCAAATTCCACTAGGTGAAAGGCCTAGTGGCATGGATTGTAAATATTTAAAGGTTTTGCAACATTTGGAGTTGGATTAAGTTTAAAGGGTTAGAATCCTTCAAATGAGCTCAAATTTGGAGGGTTGCCTCTAGAGACATGTCTTATCACTTTGCAAGTGATAGACCCTAAATTAGAGACCATTTGACTGGATTTTGAAATGTTTGAAAAATTCTTTGAAAAGGGCTTTAGGACAAGACCTTAAGACTTTGAATTTGAGTTTAGACTTCTGGATTTGGAATGAATTTTAAGTTTGAATGATTAGTATTGAAGTATCCAAATCATTTACAATCATGTGGTGATTCTTAATGAATGGATGAGGTCAAAGCTAGATTGAAGTTTGGATCAAAGTTTAAGTTAAAGGTTGGATTGTCAAATTGATTGGATCAAGGTTTGGATATGTTTGAAACTTGAATTAATTTGAATTTTAGTTGAATGAAGTTTGAGATTTAAATTAATCAAAGGTAGGAATCAAATTGAAGTTGGAATTGATCAAATGTAGGAATTGATTTGAGGTTGAGGTTGATCAAGGATGGGGATTGATTTGAAGTTGGAGTGGTCCTAAGATCTAGAGGAGTTCTAAGATCTAGGATTTAAGGGAATCCTAGGCTCTAGAGTAGGCTCTAAGGTCTGGCTCTAGGAAAGAATCCTAAAGTCTAGAGTGGATCCTAGGATCTAAAATTAATCTGGAGTTTGGAAGGGCCTTAGTGACCTCATACAAAAATGAGGTCAACAAATGGACCCCCAATGTGTGTGGTAGAAGGAACTTCTGCTGCACACATTGGCGTTGACCGAATAGGAGTAGGATCTTAAAGAGTTCAAAGGAAGGGCATCACCCAACCTTAAGTCCATTGGAAACTAGTGAAAAGCTTACACCTATTCTGAAGAGAGGACTGAAGAAACCAAGGTAGGGAATACCTAACCTCGGGTCTAAGGAAGGGCATCACCCAACCTTAGGCCTATAGGATGCTGATAGAAGACTTACTCCAAATAGGCAGATTAACTGGAAACCAAAGTAGGGAATACCTAGCTTTGGGTTTAAGGAAGGGCATCACCCAACCTTAGGTCTACAGGATGCTGATAGAAGACTTACTCCTAGTAGACGGATCAACTGGAAACCAAGGTAGGGAATACCTAGCCTTGGGTCTAAGGAAGGGCATCACCCAACCTTAGGCCTATAGGATGCTGATAGAAGACTTACTCCTAATAGGCAGATTAACTGGAAACCAAAGTAGGGAATACCTAGCTTTGGGTCTAAGGAAGGGCATCACCCAACCTTAGGTCTACAGGATGCTGATAGAAGACTTACTCCTAGTAGACGGATCAACTGGAAACCAAGGTAGGGAATACCTAGCCTTGGGTCTAAGGAAGGGCATCACCCAACCTTAGGCCTATAGGATTCTGATAGAAGACTTACTCCTAATAGGCAGATTAACTGGAAACCAAAGTAGGGAATACCTAGCTTTGGGTCTAAGGAAGGGCATCACCCAACCTTAGGTATACAGGATGCTGATAGAAGACTTACTCCTAGTAGACGGATCAACTGGAAACCAAGGTAGGGAATACCTAACCTTGGGTCTAAGGAAGGGCATCACCCAACCTTAGGCCTATAGGATGCTGATAGAAGACTTACTCCTAATAGGCAGATTAATTGGAAACCAAAGTAGGGAATACCTAACTTTGGGTCTAAGGAAGGGCATCACCCAACCTTAGGTCTACAGGATGCTGATAGAAGACTTACTCCTAGTAGACGGATCAACTGGAAACCAAGGTAGGGAATACCTAGCCTTGGGTCTAAGGAAGGGCATCACCCAACCTTAGGCCTATAGGATGCTGATAGAAGACTTACTCCTAATAGGCAGATTAACTGGAAACCAAAGTAGGGAATACCTAACTTTGGGTCTAAGGAAGGGCATCACCCAACCTTAGGTCTACAGGATGCTGATAGAAGACTTACTCCTAGTAGATGGATCAACTGGAAACCAAGGTAGGGAATACCTAGCCTTGGGTCTAAGGAAGGGCATCACCCAACCTTAGGCCTATAGGATGCTGATAGAAGACTTACTCCAAATAGGCAGATCAACTGGAAAACTAGGATGGTGCCACGAAGGGCGTACTCCACCACTAGCGAATGGTCATGTGGGGAGGAAACTTGCTCCACACAGAGGACCTCAACTGGCAAACTAGGATGGTGCCACGAAGGGCGTACTCCATCACTAGCGAATGGTCATGTGGGGAGGAAACTTGCTCCACACAGAGGACCTCAACTGGCAAACTAGGATGGTGCCACGAAGGGCGTACTCCATCACTAGCGAATGGTCATGTGGGGAGGAAACTTGCTCCACACAGAGGACCTCAACTGGCAAACTAGGATGGTGCCACGAAGGGCGTACTCCATCACTAGTGAATGGTCATGTGGGGAGGAAACTTGCTCCACACAGAGGACCTCAACTGGCAAACTAGGATGGTGCCACGAAGGGCGTACTCCACCACTAGCGAATGGGAATCAGGATGGTGCCACAGAGGGCGTACTCCACCACTAATCCCCGGGACAAATGCTAGGGTGGTGCCACGAAGGGCGTATTCCACCAGTAGCGGGCCTAATCCTAAGGGAAGGAAGGACCTAACCTTGAGGAAAAGAGAATTGAAAACAATTGATTGATGGTTTTTAACTTGATTTGATTTCTATGAATTTTAAGGGGTGAATTTGATGTTTAATTTGATCCTCATCATGCATGATACTTCTTAAAGAATCACCCAAATGAAATGAATCATCTGGTGGCATCTTCAAAATTAATCAATTGTCATGAACCTCTTATAGATTATCTCTAAGGTGGACGATCCAGTCAACATTGATTCAAAACTTCCATTAATCTTATGGTGGACTAAAATTACTCTCGAAAGGACTATTTCCAAGTCTCATACTTGGAAAGTCCTGAGGTGACACAATTTATAATGAGCTTGAATCATACGTGACTTATGTAATTTCAAATTTTATTGAGTTCAAAACAACTTTCTTCAAGGCCTTTAAGATCCTCCAATTGGAGTCAGGCACTCTACTTAGTTGTGACTCAATTTTGAAAGTCAATTTGTAGTCATGTAAAACACACCTCTATATGAGAACAAGCTTGGACCCAACATAGAGTGTTATTTCACATAGTGGATCTTAAAAGAAATGATGCATATGTTTAAAGATTCACATATATCTCTTGAGAATGGGATTTGAATTCTTATCGAGAATAGAATATTCATTCTTTTTATTGAAAATTTCCTCTTAATCATTTGGACCCTGTCAAAATGACAAGTGGGAACAAATTCAAAAGTATAGTAAGAAGTAGAGTGACCCCAATTGACCCGAAAAGAGTCAAGGGTTTTGGATTTTGTTGACCCAGATCAAATTTCATAGAAACTGAACTAGGTTCTCCCTTATAGAAATTTTGAATTAAAATCAATTTCAAAAAAGGCGTAAGTTGGATAGAGAAATTTAATCTTTTCAATTCTCTTGCATAGAATTTTTTATCTAATAAACTGTCCAAGCATGACAATAAATCTAGATTCAAGATTTTTTAAAGTCAAACTGTTAAAAATGATCGGGCTCTTTGAGATTCAAGGATTTAAAAGGAAGGAAGCCTTTTTCATTTTTTGTGACATGCTTTGCACATCTTTTTATTTCTTTGGCGCACTTTACGCTTCTTTTGATTTTGAATTTTTTTAATGCACTTTGTGCATCCTTTGAATTTTCTTCTCCTTCTTTTTTTTTTAAGAGGCTTCACTTTCTTTAAAACCTTAACATGATTGCTCCCTTTTTTTAATCTAGGATTATATCACAAGTATAAGAGAAGAAAACTCATTCTCTTATCCAAGGAAGAATAATCCCCAAATTGGACCCAATCTTTTGATAAAAAAAATATCAACTTGACTTTGAAAATCATTGAATAGATTTAGAACATGCAAGAGAAGCCAATAAGATGAAAAATCGTGAGAAGACTAAGAAGATTTTCATTTCTAAAATCAACTTAAATTTGATACAAATTTTAATTCAAAAATCAAATCAACCCGCAGAAGCGGTGGGAGGGAGGTGCCTTTAAAGATCCAGTGGGGTCAACCACGACTCTCTCCTATTTTCGATTAAAAATAGAGGTCAATCTTCATTAAAAAGATGGATCAACTATCTTGAAAATTTTGACCCAGTACACTTGAGAAATAATGTGATTTTCTTCAAAATAGCAAGTCCAGGTGGCAAGACCCTATCAATATAAATTATATTTCCACAATCTCTTAAAATAAAGAGATTGTTGTGGGGTCTACACTACCCCTAACTAGTGCTACATCATCTCAATTTAAGGATCTATCGCGATAGGACCCCTTTTAAAAGTTAAATTCAAATGGTGTCACTATCTGATAAGATCTTAAATCCATCATTATTCCCCTTCCTAATTACTAGTGACCTAGCAAGTATGAGAGTGGCACCCCGGGTGGTTTCTGCACCTCCTCCTCTACAGATGATATAGTAGGGCACGTGTAGTAACGTGACCAAACTTCATCTAATAGAGTGGATGGGTCATAACCTTCAACTAGGGGCCGATGGTCTATGGCAGTGGATTGCTTGGTTCTTTCCTGATTGATTCTCTCTGTGTAGTAGTCAAAAAGGTGTATCGGAGATCGTGCTCTCATTTTCACAACCTCTCTCCTTTGAGTAACAGGAGTAGGGTGGAAAACATTTCCACCATGGAGGGGGTAGGTGTAACGAGCAACGAATTCTCGATTGGCTTCAAATTTAACTTGTTTCAAGGCTTCTACCTTAGCAGTCTTTTTGGCCTTAGCAACCTTCTTCTTAACCCTTTTAAGGTATTTCTTCCGCTTACTTTTACTGGCAATAGGGGTGTTAGAACTTGACCCAATCTCAGGTTGAGATGGTAATTCTTCCATTTTTAATGGTTCTCGATTCTTATCCTCATGAGTAGAGGGCACAGTGGTCGAAGGGGCGACAACGACCTCCATCATAGAGATGGGGGAGTCAACTCCTGACCCTAAAGTAATCTCGACTAGGGGGACATCCCTTTGTATTCCAGCAGAGAGATCAATCATTTCTTCTCCGTTGACTGATAACTTGAAGTTTTGAAATTCTATCCCAAACTGGATCAAGTTGCCAGAGGTAATTCCTTCTATTGTCAAGTTTCTATCCATGGAGAAGATGAGTTTTCCAGCCATTTGAGTATTTAAGTATCCTGGAATTAAGGAAAAGTGGTTTGAGTTAGTCAACTTTGAATTAAAATTTGAATTTTAAGCATGATTAATTTTCTCTAAATCTTGAACCTCAATATGTTGAGTTTTCACCAAATAAGAGAGTTTACAAAATTGATTGAGAATATTTAAGGAACCTGGCTTAACTCCTTTGCTCTACTAATTATCTTGGAGGCAAAATGTCAAAGCCCGGCTTAGACAAAGGTTTCATCACTCGCCTCTCTATTTGAAAGGTATTTTCTTTTAGATGTTGGCCACACTCACCCAAGAAAGAAATGGGTAGAGGGACCAATGGAAGAAAGGTAGTTAAGACTACCGATGAAACAAAATGTTGCCATTATTAAAGATGGAGAGAGAGATTTGTCCCACCGGGCGTGCCATTTTTGTTGGTGGAATTTTGAAAACATGTTTTGAAAATATTGATTTTCTTTGGGAGTTAAAGTTAAATTCTAATTCTAAAATTGAATCATCCTGTTAGAAAGAATATATCACCTCGAAAGATGAAAATAAAATTTCATAACGGCGTTCAGATTTAGAATTATGAAATTCATCTTGAATATTGTGAGCGGATGCTAAAGAGAAATTCATATGACCCCGAAGGGTCAAAATGAGGTTCAACTGAATATCCAGCTACAATATTCAAGAAGTGTGATCGTTAGGTTCACATCCAAAGCCTTATCAAAGAAAGATATATCTCTCGGAAGGGAGAAAATATCGTTCGATGATAATTCTTTAAATATGATAATAATGATCACTAATATTTTAAGTTTTCCCAAAGAAATCCAATTGAGTTTTGAAAAATCAATTTTTAAAATCAGGTGTGTGTGGTTCTAAATCTCCTACGAGCGCAAGCCCTCGTAGTTAATTACATCGTAGGGAGATAAAATCCCCTACGAAAACTCTCGATTAAAATAGTGACAAAATTTTATTAGATTTTCTAGGAGTGATATCAAAAAGGAAGTGAATTTTTGGAAATTCAACAGGGAATGGATCAAAATTGAGCAGTTATTAACGGAGTTAAAGGATGAGAGGTAGGGGACACTTTGAGACTCCAGAACCATCCGGGAGTGTCCCAACTTAATCTAAGTGTTGGGCTTTATGTTTTGGATTTGAAATGATATTTAATTAGAATTGAGCATTTTATTAGAAATTTGGGACTATATTCTCGAAATTTGGGGTCTTATAATCAAAGATCTGCCCCGGAACCTAAATCTATTTTGGACGCTGGACCACAGTCATCCGATCCTAACTAATGCAGTGCAAGGTCTGGACTTACCCCGGCCTGGATTGGGGAGCCAGCTAACCACCTAATCGATTTAAAATAGATGAATCCGGTCTTTTATGAAAGAGTGGTAGGGACGTTATAATTAAAGTTTTGGGGAGGCGGGGCCGACATCTAGAGATCTTCCTAATTGGCCCCTTTGACTTATGTTGGGTGCTAAAATGCTAAGGACTATGAAATTAAAATTTTGACTCTTTAATTTGTATCTAATGCAATCCATGCTGGTTAACAACCTCAAATCAAATATGCTTGAAATTTTAAAAACAGGCTTATAAAATAATTTTTTAGAAGACTGGACTTCCCCAGGTCCGGCACCTCGTCCTCATAGGTCAGACTATCCGGACTCTACCCGCAGGCGGGGAAGGGTGTAAAGCAAGGAAAGAATAATGCAAAAACATGCATGCGACCCCGGGGTCGATCCCCGGCTAGTTCCCTAAATTCGTTATCTTTCTATGTTATTTAGACTCACTAAAATTTTAGACTTTTAGAATTATGAGTAGAAAACTTTCACACCCTCACGAGTCTCACGTATCCAGGCGAAAACAAAGAGCGGCATGCAATCGCCAAAAAACTAGTAAAAGCAAGTAATCATAAAGGCAATCAAATCATTACATCAAATACAAATTATTTAATAAATGTCCATAGGCAGAATTGCCTTGCTTATTACAAACCAGAATATTACAGAAAGTAAAGTGGCCGGGCACCACTGACGACAACCCGGATTCTAAACCTAGTAATGACGCAAGTTATTTTTAGTGGGATACTCTCAATCTTCAAATCTTCAAATCTTCAAATCTTCAATCTCATTCTTCTTTGGACTCCTTTTCTTCAGTCTTCTTGGAATCTTCGTAGTGGATTACCCAAATGGACAAGAGGGCACTTCCCTCTAAGGGGGAGGCCACTCTTTCCTCTTTGGGTAAGGAAGAGGTATGATCCAAATTTGGATTTCCAAATGGAAAAGGAGTGTTCCCTAAAGGGGTATCCTTTCCTCTTTGGAATCCAAGCTTTGGATATATGTATCCCAACTCAAAATTAACTTTCACAACACTTGACAATTGCACAAATTACATTAATATCAAAATAAAAATCTAGACTCACCTGCAGGGTTATCCTAAGCAATTAATATATAAAAAAAAAAAAAGTTATTCCCAAGCAGTTGTATATGAGCAGAAAAGAAAGTAAACACACTGGCCACGCTCTTTTTATGATTTGGGGGCTTTAGCAGCTGAAGCACCTGTGCAAAGAATTTATAATATTTATGCATTTTTTAATTTGCCCCCCCTTTTTATATTGCCATGCATGAGCGTGGCCACCTGCAGAAAACTGTGTCAACATCCAGATCGTACCTAACCTAAGGGTAATCTAGTCGCCAAACACATCAATCCATCCACAGAGTACAGAAAAAGTAAGCAGACACAGCAAAGCAATTTCATCCACAACATGCAGTAAAAACTACGAAAAACCCGGCACACAGCAATAAAGTAAACACCGGCCTAACCTAGATCTAGAGTTGGTTGTCCTAGCACATCATCTAAAGTGTGTGAGAAAGGTCGTGTGGCTGGGATAGATCCTAAAGTGGGTTATTAGTTGAAGTTGTCTAAAAGTCTGGGTTTGTTAAGGCTTAGAAGGGGGGGGGGGGGTTTAGATTAAAATTTAAGTATTAATGAATTAAGAATTTTAATTAGAAATATTTTAAAAGTTAATTGATTACTACCTTTGTTTCACACCGAGGCCGTGAAGTTTATTTCACCTTCCTTGGGGCTAAGCTAATAGCCTCGTAGGCCTGGGTTACCCAGTAGCGATCGGGGTTGATTAAGTTATTTAAATTGGTTAGAATTAAAAGAGTGGATTGATATTAAAGGGAGTTGGTCGCTGATTTTTAAGGTTTGATTAATTTAAATTTGCCATTAATTGATTCGTGGCGTTGTGCCACCAGGCTCGAGGAACCAGCCTCCTTAGGACACTTAGCCCCGCAGCCCGGAGTAGTCCAGCCGATAAACCAAATTAATGTAATTAAATTAGAGATTTTTAAAAATGTTAAATAATTAAAAATTAATCTATTTTAAGATTTAACACCCCTTAGAATCCATTCGTGGCGTTGTGCCACCAGGCTCGAGGAACTAGCCTCCTTAGGACACTTAGCCCCGCAGCCCGGAGTAGTCCAGCCAATAAACTTCATCTTTAGGATGGTTGTTGTGTTTTAAAGGATTTGTTAAGTATTTTAAACATTAAGCCAATATTTTCTGGAGTTTTAGAGTGATTTTGAATTTTTTAAGAGTTTTTGAATATTTTAATCATTTAATTAAAGGGTTGAAAATTGACTTTTTGATTAAGCTCAAATTCTGGAATGTTTGTATTTTATTAAAATACTAGACCTTACTACGATCCGTTAGAAGGTAAGTACGTTGAAATCAGATTTTTCTGCATTTTATTACGAAGGTTTGAAGTTTTGAACTAGTTTTGACTACGGTTTGACCAATTTGTTGACTTTTTGACTTTGACCAGATTTTGGGGGTTTGACATTTTTGGAAAATACTAGATTTTAATTAGAGTGATTAGCCACTGAGTTTGATTGATTTGGAATTTTCTACAATTAGTTATGAATTTTGGAAGTTTGGGTATTTATTGAAATTATTAAATTGTTTCAATTAAGGGTCATTTTAGTGATTTGATCCCAAATCAGTCCCAAACTTCTTGAAATCAACTCCAAAGATCAGAAATGATCTAAGGAGAGATCAGCAAGTGTTTAAAGATTTTTTGGGATTTTAAATAATTTTTAATTAATTAAAATTGATTAAACATTGATTTTGATTAAAATTAAATTAAAGTGGATTTTAATATCAAAATTAATGTAATTTCAATTTTGAAAGATTAAGAGTTTAAATATGGTTAATTAGAGGTATTATGGGTTTTTTTTTGGAATTAATATAAATTTATAATGATTTATTGAATTTTTTAAGTCCTTAAAGGGGCTGAAATTTGACATGCTCAATTTTCTAACCTAATGACCTCCAAATTGAGTAAAATTTAAACCTAAGGTATCTGATGTCACTAAGTTTACTATGTTCAAGTTTCACCCCTATTGGGTGTGTTTACAATGCCCTATGAATTTTCTAAGTTTTCTAGACATTTCCTTAATTATTTTTCCTAGGTGTCTCTACTATTCAAATAGGCATGAAACTTGGTGTGTCTAACCCTAACATACATTCAATCATACCACAGAAATATCACAGCAAAATACTAAAACCCTAAAGAGTTATGAATTTTCAAAGTTTAGGGTCCAAAATAGACCATTTACCTTAAAAATTCATATCACAGAAATCTATTGAGCATATAAACCTAGAAAAATTATTAAACATGCCTAAGATACTCAATAATCATCCACCAAAATTTGGGCTTCATTTGATCACTGGATTGTGAGAAAATAGCAATAAATGAAATTAATACAAACTCAAATATCTCACAATACAGAAGTCAAATCAATATAATTTTAATTTTAATAAATACTACATTAGATTATCTTTCCAACGAGCCCAAGAACGCCCTATTTGGTGGAAAATTCGATTTTCTGTGAATTTTTGAAGATTTGGAGCATTTAAAGCATTTTTTATTCAAATCAGCTGACGGTGACGTGGCGGCGTGGCGTGACGCCACGTCACCCTCCCATACCACGGGATGACCCACATTCAAACATGGAGGAAGCCGCACGGTATACCCAGATCTGAGCCGTCTGATCGTTGATCGGACGGTCCAGATCTGCTCTAGTTCATTTTGAATAGAAATCTTTAAACGCTCATATCTTTCAAAATACTTGATGAAATTGCATGAAATTTGAACTGTAGCTAGAGGGCAATATGATCTTACAATGCCTGGAGTTTGGAGGCTCCATTCATTGTAAAATTGCTACAGTTTCAAATTGAAATTTAAACTTAAAATGAGCATAACTTACGATCCAACCGTCGGATATTTGAGATCTTTAGCTTGTTGGAAAGATGCAGCAATCCTCTACAACTTTACTGAAGACTCCAAAAGCTGGATCTCGCTGGATCGAAAGGTATATTGGAAAGTCCTCTTTCTCTCTCTAGAATGCTCTCTCTTCACTAAAATAGTGATTTGAGGCTTGGAAATGGTTGGGAAAAGCTTGGGAAGGCCTTGGAATGTGTTGGAGTGTATGAGAGGAGCTCTTGGAAGGTTGAGGGCTGCTGGAGTTTGGAGATTTTGATCATCTCAAAGGGAATGATGAAGAAGCCACCTTTAGGTCAAGTTTTCCCTCACTTTACCTTTGGCTTTTGGATTGGATGGTTGAGATTTGATTTGGAGTGATTTTGGATGAGTGCCAAGTGTCCCTTATGCTGCCCAAAGCTAGTGAATAGGGTTGGTGGTTGAGAGTGACATCTCTTGGTCAATGTGAAGAGGGACCACACCTTTTCCCCCATTTGGATGAACCAATGCTTGTCTTGGTTAATAGAGCTTGTTTAATGATCAATTAGGGAGGGAAAAAGCATATTCTCATTAGCCAAAAGGAGATTTTGGCTTGGAAAAAGGGTTTGCTTTATGGGATGATGAGGTGGCCAAGCTATGGTCTCATTTCAAGGGTTGTTTTTGACCCATTGACTTGTTGACTAGTCAATGGTGACTAGGATGTGCATGAGGGAGGTCAAGAGTGCTACAATACATCATGCCAAGGAATTTGAAGTCAAAAGTGTATAATTAACCAATCTTGATGAGTTGAATTGATTCAAAATCACTAGAATAGTTAAAATTAACAAGTGTTGGGTTAAAGGGTTGATTTGGTCAACCATGGTTGACTTGGTCAACCAAGTCAAACCAAAGAGTAAGTTTGGGTTCAATGTGTTCCTAAAGTCATTTAGGATCCATTGGAATGATATTTGAAGAAGATTTCAAAGGTTGATAAGTCAAATCAAATTGAGTTTAGGCCAAAAGTCCAAAAATCCTCCTTTAAGGGCATTTTGGTCATTTTGGTCTCAAGTCAATTATGGGTCAAATTAAATCTAAAAGATATGGATTATTGCTTAACAAGTTAATATCAAGGTATTAAGAGCGATCAAATGATTTGGAGGGGGATCCAAAGTCAAATTCCACTAGGTGAAAGGCCTAGTGGCATGGATTGTAAATATTTAAAGGTTTTGCAACATTTGGAGTTGGATTAAGTTTAAAGGGTTAGAATCCTTCAAATGAGCTCAAATTTGGAGGGTTACCTCTAGAGACATGTCTTATCACTTTGCAAGTGATAGACCCTAAATTAGAGACCATTTGACTGGATTTTGAAATGTTTGAAAAATTCTTTGAAAAGGGGCTTTAGGACAAGACCTTAAGACTTTGAATTTGAGTTTAGACTTCTGGATTTGGAATGGATTTTAAGTTTGAATGATTAGTATTGAAGTATCCAAATCATTTACAATCATGTGGTGATTGTTAATGAATGGATGAGGTCAAAGCTAGATTGAAGTTTGGATCAAAGTTTAAGTTGAAGGTTGGATTGTCAAATTGATTGGATCAAGGTTTGGATATGTTTGAAACTTGAATTAATTTGAATTTTAGTTGAATGAAGTTTGAGATTTAAATTGATCAAAGGTAGGAATCAAATTGAAGTTGGAATTGATCAAATGTAGGAATTGATTTGAGGTTGAGGTTGATCAAGGATGGGGATTGATTTGAAGTTGGAGTGGTCCTAAGATCTAGAGGAGTTCTAAGATCTAGGATTTAAGGGAATCCTAGGCTCTAGAGTAGGCTCTAAGGTCTGGCTCTAGGAAAGAATCCTAAAGTCTAGAGTGGATCCTAGGATCTAAAATTAATCTGGAGTTTGGAAGGGCCTTAGTGACCTCATACAAAAATGAGGTCAACAAATGGACCCCCAATGTGTGTGGTAGAAGGAACTTCTGCTGCACACATTGGCGTTGACCGAATAGGAGTAGGATCTTAAAGAGTTCAAAGGAAGGGCATCACCCAACCTTAAGTCCATTGGAAACTAGTGAAAAGCTTACACCTATTCTGAAGAGAGGACTGAAGAAACCAAGGTAGGGAATACCTAACCTCGGGTCTAAGGAAGGGCATCACCCAACCTTAGGCCTATAGGATAACAAGAAGAGGTTACTGAAAGGCGAGGATAACACCTTGTGGAAGAAAAGGTTGAGCATCACAGCGTCAACACCAATAACACCACCACTCGAATGAGACACAACATTATCCAAATCATCCAAACCGACCACAATAGGGGGGACAGAAGCGCGAGCAGGCAAATCTAGAGAGTGCGCCATAGGCACCGGAGTCAATAAAACATCCCGAATAGGCATAGGAGAACTAGAAACACAAACTTCCTTATCTAAACTATCAATAACAGAATTAACAGCCAATCCACCATTTCCATTAATCAAAACTGAATGAGCCGCAGGAGGTAAGGAATCAGGAAGAACATAATCCAAATTAATAGAAGGCTCCTCAGCAACAGTAGGGACAGCCACAAGATTGGGCAGAGGGTGAAGAACAGGGAAATCCGGTTTGGAATGACCCAGGGATTTACAATGCGAGCAATAAACAGGGAAGGGCTCTATATTAACCGATTGAATATAGCCTAAATCTCGTATCCAACCCAAATTTTATTAGGATAAACCTTGGTAACATCTAATTCCACCAATACCCGAGCAACCGATGGCCGCCTACCAGTGGAAGTTGCCTGATCGATTTTCAGAGGCTTACCAAACATGGAACCAAGCTCTTGTAAAATTCTCGGGGCAAAGAGGTGCGGCCTGAGATTACGAAAGGAAACCCAAATTGGGATAGTAAGGGATTCGACATCAATGTCAAAGGTAGGGGACCATTTGAAAACCTTCATAAAGCAATTGTTCACAAAATATGAATGATGTGAGAAGACTTGACAATAATCCATGTCATTTTCTAGCTTGATAAGAATACGCTTAGAGTTAAGAATAGTGACAGAGAAAACTCCATTAAGTTTGAGATTGAAAAAAAATTTACGAATCGCTTCCAACGACGGACGATGGGTCGAAAATTTTCCAACAAGCACAAACTCAAAAGAAGCAGCTAGGGCTAGCACTTCCTCATCAGAAATCCAAAGTGAAGGAAACCCTCTAAAAGACGAGATCTTAAGATCAGGATAAGAAGAGATCGAAGCGGAAGAAACACCTGCTAAAGCCTCACAAAAAGACCGAGAAGAAGGGGAACCAGACAAAAAACCAGGATCCAAAAGCCTTTTGCCCTCCATGACAGAGAAAAATGCTGAGAAAAACTAGTGAGAGAGGAGAGAAATCTTCCCTGAGGCGGCAACGAAACCATGCAACAAAGGAGACGGCGCAAACCTCCAAACCCTAGCAGAGCGCATAATAAGGAAGGTCAAAAGTAATTGTGGAATACAAATGGTTGCTTATGACGAACAACTATATTTATTATAATTGATGAGTAAAATACTTGGATATTTTTCTAGATTTGTGTTTTTATATTCTCATGTTATTGAGTTGTGAGTTCTATGTATATTTGTACATTCTCGCCGATGATTATATTTCACAATGGGCCAAGTGACGAGTGAACTTTGATGGAGTTCACATTTACCTATAATTTGCAATTACTCGATAGGGTGAGTAGACGAAGAGCTGCTAATTTGTGAGTAAGGATGAAGAGGTTAGGGCAGGATCTTATTATTTAATGCAGATTTGATTGGTGCATTGATATCCATGCTCAATAAATTCCCCTCAGTAGAGCCTACACATGTGGGGAAATTATTCTGTGCAGAGTCCAGACGTAGAGAATCTTTCGAATTATTGCATACCCTATGCATAAGCTCTGCGTATGCTCTATGTATTTACTCTGTATTTGTAGATACATAGTAAATAAGTATCAAATAATTAGTTGTGAGGATTTACTGCGTATCTACAAACACACATAGGGTCAGCAGAGCGTATGCAGAGTGTAAGAAGAGCGTACGCAGAACATCCAAAATTCGAAAGATCCTCTACGTTCGGGCTCCATATAGAATAATTTCCCACGTGGGGAGTACAATACAAATCCATTCTCTGCTTTCTTCCTCTCTAGAGCAAGTTCTCGCTAATTGCCATGGACTCTTTACAAAAATGTGCTAAGGCATCTGTCGATTATACTACAATGTAGTCTATTGCAAAAACATTCCTACCTAATATTCTTTTTGTATTGTTTTTCAAATGCTAATCTCTCCATGCGAGTGCAAAGTGAGGACGAGTGGATCAACCTCCATTATAAAAAAGTGCTCTGAATCCCTTGCAACTACTTCCACTTGAGACTTAAGCTACCCTTCTATGGTGAACTTGCAGAGATTTTGAATTTCTATGGAGTCATCTCAGCTCAGATTATGAACACTTATATTAAGATATCTTGATAAATAAATTATATATATTATATAATTTATTTATTAAGCTATCTTCATATAGATGGGTTTTAAAATCAAAATAAATTGAATAATTTAATTAAGCATAAGATCGTTGACTAATTTTAACTCTTATAATGAGCACTACAATTTGTCTGTGGTATCTCAAACCCAAAGCTGCCGCTTAAATTTATTTATGTGTTTATTATATCTAATTATAATAATATATCATTAGCTATATTTTATAGCTTATCTAGGTCAATGGAACAAGATGATTTATTATCATTTGTATTTTAACTTATTTGGGTCAATGCAAGTAGAAAACAGATAAAAAATAATCTTCTCTAATCAAGAATAACACCTCGAGTCGGCAGGACCTTAAATTGGCCATACTCAAATATGTTTGACCCAAACATGACTAATTTATCATACGGGTTAGAATATTCGACTCAAATCTTACAAACACGAACCGATCAATTTAATTCATTTATCATATAGATCATGCAACATCTTAGATTACCATGACCCCGTTTAACTTGTAAGTTACCTTTCTAACTTAAACTCGCCTATCTTAAACTGAAGCAGAATGATAATTGGGTCACTTCTAATTTTTTGGGTCAATATGAACTTGACCCGAAAATTATTTGGGTCAGTCATGGGATCAAATTAGATTATTTGTTGACAAGCTTTTGTTAATGAGTGGAGCCACATGGCTATTTTAATTTCTTAAAGATTGCAATTTGATGGTTGGTCGGCAACAAATGTCGATATATGAATGGCCGTTTAGAATATTCGAAGAACAATAGAAGATAACGTTGAGGAAGAATAATTTAAAGTATTCACGAGGAAGGATTGAAATTCAAGTTAGGTACATATTCTTCTCACGAGGAAGGATTGAACAGCTTAAATTAGAATAGTATTTTTCTAGATTTCTCTCGAAAACTTTAGAATTTGGGAGAGTTCCAGCAGCAGGTGAGGAGGTAAATTTTAAGTGGTTCGGCATTTGTACATATTATAAAACAAATTTGTTGTACGTGTAGATTTGTTTGAAAAGTGATGCAACACTTGTCTGTTAGGTGAAACTTAGCTGAACTTTACTGTTGCTTATTAGGATCACAAAGCTCAGATGAGTTATTTTATTGCCAGCAAAATTTTTTAATCAGAGGAGATCATGATGCTCATAAGAAAAAATAAATAATAATACATATTGTTGTGTCATGGAGTATTCGCGGCGGTACAAAAATATAAAGTTTAACGTCTTAGCGTTGTACGAAAATCTGACACGCAATCAGATAAGAGATAGGGTGTAGCATTTATGAGACACCAAGATTTTACGTGGAAAACCCCTGAAAAATGGGGAAAAACTACGGGGCTTAGCCCAGTTTGAATGAATCCACTGGTATTGCAGTTGAGCACAAATGAGGCCCTTCCTTGGGGGAAGGCCTTAACTTGATGTACATCTTATAGAGTACATTACATGATGAGAATACAAAGAATCACTGCAGATGTGTTTGTTTGGTCTGGAGGACTGTAGTTGGTGGGCGATGTAAGTCAGAATGACCATAGTCGGCTGGCAACAGAGGTCTGAAGGACTGTAGTCGGTGGGCGACATAAGTCAGAAAGACCGTAGTCGACGGGCAACGGAGGTCAGAAGAACTGTAGTTGGTGGGCAACGTAAGTTAGAAGGACCGTAGTCTGCTGGCGACAGAGGTCGGAAGTACTGCAGTCGGTGGACAACGTAAGTTAGAAGGACCATAGTCAGCAGGCGACAGAGGTCAAAAGGACTGTAGTCAGTGGGTGACATAAGTCAGAGGGACCGTAGTCGGTGGGTGATGGAGGTCGGAAGGACTGTAGTCGGTGAGCAACATAAGTCAGAAAGACTGCAGTCGGTGGGCGACGGATGTCAGAATGGCCGTTATCTGACGACGAAGGTCAGAAAGATGGCGTCAGGTAGAAATCCATCAATGCACAGAAATCCAACATTAGATAGATGTCCGAAGAAAGTCCAACAATAGGCATAAGTCCAACATCGGTGAGAAATTTGGCGACGAGCGGAGGTTCGACGTCCGGTAGAAGTCCGACGTTAGTTGGCGACCGAGGAGAACTCTGGTGTTAGATGACATTCGAGCAGAACTCCGGCGTCACTTGGAGGCCAGGAGGAATTCCGGCGTCACTTGGAAGTCAAACCAAATTCCGGCTTCTCGTGGAAGTCGGGCAGAATTCCGCCAGTGGTCGAAGAGGAGTTTCTTCCTTCATATCCTTCTTCTCTTCTCTTCTCCTTCTTCTCTTCTTGCTTGGGTCTTGCTTCGGTCCTCTCTCAAGAGAAATGAGGGGCTATTTATAATTTTTTGAGGATTACATGATTCGTAAATAGGAGGAGGATTAAGGGCAAATGTGGAGTGGTTTGGATGGACGACCGATATTGAATCTCTTGATCGTGGACCGTTTGTTAGACATTTGAAGGTCTTAATGATGTCGGAATTCAACAATTTTGGGCTCGTTGGATTCGTCTTGTCAAGCTGCTCAATTCGACTATAAGCTCGTCATGTTTGAAAATGGTTTGGTAACTTAAATTGTGGTTCAAACTTTCCATTAGCGCTTCGGGTCCTTGATTTGGACTCATTTGGGTTCGGATCGAGTTGAATTTTGTGTCATTGGATTCATTTTTTTGAGATGATCAGTTTGAATGTACGTTTGCTGAATTCGGAGTTCAGATGATCCCAGATTAAATTTTTGAAGTTACCAACTTTATTATTGCCTTGAGATGCGTGCCCGATCAAGATAATTTTTTGATGACATATCACATATAATAAACAATACTGTAAAGAGAAAAATCACATAGGAACACAATGATTTTTATGTTGCTCGGCTGTAGTTTATATCCACGCTTAGATGTCCTCCACATTTAGGCTTTTCAGCACAACATTTACTAAATAAATCTGCTACTATTTTAGAACCTCTCTTCCATAAGCGGAGAAGCATTTGTACTAACCTTGTTTCTGGGACAAGCTCCCCTTTCACCAGAGAGATTATTACGTGCAGAGTCCGGACACGTCTGGAGGCCAATCTGGACACGCCACGTCACCCAATAAAAAGTGTCTTAGGTTACGTGGCACTTCGGATTGACCTCCGGATGCATCTGGAGAGAGCACATAGTAATTTTTCCTTTGACCGAGACAACCTCTCATGAACTTTTGTCTCCAACATATTCTAATGCAATATAATAATATACAAATAAACATAAGGAAAATAGAAAAGAGTTCTTACTCGTGGATATTCAAGGGAGTGAAAAAAATCAAGTATATCAAATATCAAACCTTGAATATTTATGTCTTGGCAAGCAGGTTTTCAATCTCACACAAATATTGAGAAAAATTGATGTAGCCTTGGTTAGCATCTTGGATGATAGATTAGATGTGTTTGCAAATCATTCTATGAGTGTTAGGAATGGTTATTAGGCTTTTGAGAGATCTTAGAACAAGTATAAATCCTAAACTCTAAACCCTTAAGCAAATAAGAGTCAGCTAAGACAAAAAGCTAGTCAAAATCCAAGTGCTTTTCTCAAGCAAGTTTAGGTTTTTGTTGAGAAGAAAATATTGAATCCCAGGCCTAGTAAATACTTTCAATATTAGAGTAATGTGTCTAGATATTATCTGGAGTATTTTATAATTATCTAGGACTAAGAGATTCTAAGTTGTCTTGAAACAAAATAAGGTTTTGTTGAAACTTCCTTTGGCCACCCTTAGGTAGGTTTTTTGTGTTAATAGAAGAGTTTAGTGTTAGTATTAGGGGTTGGAAACACTTGTGATTGGTGGAGAATTATTTCTAATGTGATTTCAAAGTTTATAACAATTTTTGAGATGTTTTTGAAGTTCAAGTAGCCAATGAAAGAAGACAAGGTCATGTTTGTGCAAGTTGTGGATATCAGCTTCTAAGAGGCATTTGCTTTAAATTTTGTGGAGTAAATGATGGGAAAATAGTTTGATATTTCAAATGATAGCTAGGAAAAAAGATATGCATTAATAAATAATAAAACTTGTGGACCTCCGAAAGAGCACCGCTCATGGGGTTCAAATGCAAAGGGTACGGCCGCACTATCCAGTAAAACAAAACGATCACAGGCCTTTACACTCGACACGAACAGGTCAATGGCAGGGCAGATTAGATAGTTCATATGACTAAACATTGAGGATAGAGGCTCTCGCTAACACACCATGATGGGTAGTAATATATATGACCTGATCAAAACGGGTTTACCCCACTCAATACAACAGCTCGAGCGGGGTTTATTAGATGTGGGGTCAAGTTTCCCACGGGCGCAAGCCCCCGTGGTTAATTACATCCTAGGCTGGAGCTCGAGAAGACTCTCGATTAAGGATCATACATTATCCCTTCTAAAGTGAGATTGTCACAAGGGTATAGACTAATAAATCCTACTAAGAAGGAAAGAAATGGCTCAAGGGGCTCAGTCAACATGCATAGTACATACCAGCATTCGGAGGATCTAGGGTACTAAAGAGAAACTGAAAAAAAAAATCAAGTATCCAATCACATGCATGAGAGAAAGATGGAGGTGGCATCATCCTGTGACACAGATAAATAAGATTTATAGTCCCTGAAAAGGAGAAACTTATTCACTATTTAGGCATACTACGAGACCGAATATAGTAACCTCAAGTACTAAATCTAGATGGGGCTTAGTGTTCTATGAACAACACTAAGATTCGTGTCCTAGCTAATGCAATGCAAAACCTGGACTTACCCCGGCCTAAATTTGGGAGCTAGCTAACCACCTAATCGCTTTAAAACCATGCTGTCAGGTCATTATGAGAGATGGGTGGGTGGTACAATTCTTAGAAGTAGGACCGACATCTAGAGAGTTTCCTAATTGGTCCCGAACTTATGTTGGTAGATGATCCTAACTAATGCAATTAAAATTATATTTTAGTTAGTTTCTAATGCAATGCATTCTGGTTAAAACTTCCAAGTCAAATATGCTTGAGATTTTAAAAATATGCTTATTATAAAATATTTTTTTTAGAAAAGATTGGGCCTCTCCAGGTCCGACACTTCATCCTCATAGGTCAAATTATCCGGACTCTACCCGCAGACGAGGAGATGTCTTATTAGAAGGAGGGAGAGAATGCATTAATATGCATGTGACCCCGGACGATTCCGACAATTTTTTATATTTGTTAAGTTTCTATGTTATTTAAACCTTAAAATTTTAAGTGTTAATTGCGAGTAGAAAAATTTTATATTCCTTAAAGAGCCTAACGAATATCCAAGCTAAAACAAAATGACATGCAAGTCACCAATAAACTAGGAAAAACAAACAACCCAAAAGGCACTCAACATAAAATAAAATACATCATAAATATTCAAACTAATTAAATAAATGTCCATAGGCCAACTACCCTTTAATTACAAACCAGGGCTGCAGAAAAATTAAAGTGGCCGGGCACCACTGCCAACAACCCGAATTTCTAAGTCTATGACTGACACAAATGACTTTGAGTGGGATATTGGGTCTTCAATTCTTCAACTCTTCAATCTTATTTGGACTCCTTGGATCTCTCCTCCTTGGACTCCTTGGAATTTTTCTCCTTAGACTCCTTGGATCTCTCCTCATTGACTCCTTAGATTCGTCGTGGCTTGAATATCCAAATGAAGAGACAATTCCCCTAAAAGGGGTGTTGCCTTTTCTCTTTGGATATCTAAAACCATCCAAACTCGATCTTCTAAATGGAAGAAGACTCGCCCCTTTGAGGATACATTCTTCTTTTAGAATTTGAGTTGGATAAGAATATCCCACTCAAAATTCTTCTTCACAACTCTTTACAAAATATTATAAATATTTTACATTAATAGAAAAATGTAAATCTAAAACCACCTGTAAGGTTATCCTAATAAAAAATCTCAAGCAGTTCTATATATCACAAGCAGTTATATAAAAATAATACACATCACAGCCACACTATTGGCCATGCTCTTAATTATTAAGAGCTAAGCAGCTTCTAGAGTACCTGTAGCAGTTATTATATAAATATATTAGCCCTCATTTATTTAGGGAGAGGGGTGGCTGAGCAAGCACCTGCACAAAATATCATTTAAAATCATGACATTTTGTCTCCCTTTTATTTAGCTTTGCATGAGCATGGTAACCTGCAATAAAAACAATATATATCTCGTCCCTAATCTAGGGGTAAATCTATCGCACATCACATCATTTTCACATAATGAAATAAAGTAAGCAAACACAGTAATTTCATCACAACATGCAATGAAAACTTGGAAAACCCGACACACAGTAGAAAAAGAAACACCAACCTAGCCTAGATCTAGAAGTGGTGCCCTTACAAACAATTTTATGTGTGTGTGAGGCTTGTGTGGTTAGGATAGATTCTAAGTTAGCTAAATAGTTATAGTAACATAGAGTTCAGTTTTTTTGAAGGCTAGAAAAAGAAACTTTAATTAAAGTTCAAATATTAGTGGATTATGATCCATTTTAATTAATTTAGTTTGTTGATCAATTTTAAATGCTTAGGGTAATGATATTTGAATGTCAAATCATATTAGCCAATTTTGAAAAGTCCCGGTCCTCCTAGTACTGGGTTGAGAGGGTCCAAATGATCATTATGGGAAATAGGCTAGGCTTGGGATTTTTAATATTTTAGGTAAATATTAGACCTTAAGGTGAATACTCAGACATGTAGTTTGCTGAATTTGGGGTTTCCTAGGCAAAGCTATGAATTTTTCAAGTTTTGGGCCTTAGACTATAGGCTCAGGTTGACCAAAAAGTTGACTTTTAGATTTAAATTAGTTTCTTGACTCCTAATATTTTTAATAAATACTAGACCCCATTAGAGTTGAATGCAACTAAGTTTACCTAATTTGGAATTTTTTACAGTTAGTTATGAATTTTTAATGTTTAGGTATTTACTGAATTATCTAAAATATCTAATTAAGGAGTGATTTTATGATTTTGATCCAAATCAGCTTAAAACTGATTGAAATCACCCCAAAATGTCAGAAATGACATAAGAAGGTATTCCCAAGTGTTTGGGAAAAATTTAGAATTTTAATAATTATAAATTATCTAATAGGGGCATGAGTATTTTGTTGAGTTAAAACGAATTTATTGTAATTTTTAGAATGTATTTGGGCCCTATTTACTAGGGGTGTCAATTTGGGTCGGCGGGTCGGGTTCGGGTCGAACCCGGAACTTACCCGGCACTGTTCGGGTCAACCCGAACACGACCCATTTTTAAAAACGGGTCAGGTTTCTAGACCAGAACCTGACCCGATTCAGGTCCGGGTCAACCCGACCCGACACGAATGACCCAAATTTGAGCTAAAATTTCTAATTTTGGGGTCAAAATCGGGTCAATATTCAATTTTTGGGTCAAAATCAGGTAAAAAACGGGTCAATCTCGGGTTTTCGGGTCAAATATGAGTTTTCGTGTCACTTTCGGGTCAATTTCGGGTTGCTTGGTCAACCCAAACCCGATCCGATTTTTAAAACAGGTTGATTTGTTCAACCCGAATCCGACCCGTTTCGGGTTTGGGTTGAACCGAACCCGGATTTTTCCGGGTCGGGTTCGGGTCGTGTCAAAAATTGACACCCCTACTATTTACCAGGTAAATTAGGGTTGGTTAATTAAGGGGTCTAAAGAGCCCTAAAAATTTCTAGAAAATTCTAGGATGTTTATGATGTCACAAAGTTTAAATGTTGAAGTTTTCATGTCCATCAGCGATCTACCCTAGCTCCTAGAAATTTTTTAAGTTCGCTGGACGGGTCCTTAATTATTGTCCTTAGGGTGTCACTATGTTATAGGAGCTTGAAGTGAAATTGTATCTAACCGTCAATGTAATAATGCATGGAGTACACAAAAATAGTAAACACACCATGTCCTTAAATCTAGGAGAGCCTAAACTAGGTGCTCGTGCATTCTACACATGCAAGGTACAATAAAAGGAAAGTAAATGCATGCCTGACAAAGTGATTGGTGAATGACTAGAACTCAATCATCCACTATTCCACCCCCCCCCCCCCCCCCCCCATGATTGCACTGCATGCATATATCATTTATTTAAAATTTCAAGTAGCAGATCTCTCAAAATTAGGGTTTAACGTAAAAATAATTTTAAAGTAATTTTAAAATACTTATAAGTACATATATAGATTTTTGGAAATTAAGATAATTAAAAACATGTCAATTTATAATAAATATATATATGAGAGATCCACTGACCACCCAAGCAATAGTTTCAAAATGAGTTTGAAAATAATTTCTAATTTCAAAATAATTATTATAATTAATTATTTAAAAAATATTAAAATAATTCAGTAATATAATAAAATAGAAATCTGAGAAAAAAGTAAATCCACTCCATGAAAATAATTTTAAAATAAAATAGGCATTTTTTTGAAAAGTTCAAGGGGTTGCACGTCAAAATCCGATTTAAAATGAATAAGTTATGATTTTTTTCAAAATTTAATGCATTAAAAACTAATTTTAAAAATAGTTTTACCATAATAAACGATAATTATTAAATTAAATTTATATAATAAGGTTCTGAAGCTTAATGCTTCTTTAATAAAATAATAATATTAATAATAATTAGACTAATTTCAAAGTAAGATTATTGATAATAATAATAAAAGTGATATAATAATCAAAATAATCAAAGTAGTAGTAAACTAGTAATAATAATAATAATAAGGATAATAAAATAATAATAATGATTTGAAAATAATGTCAATAATTAAAATGACAATTATGACAATTTAAAATGATAATAATAACAATAATAATAGTAGAAATAAAATTTTTAAGGTTATAATTCAAAGAAAATAGCATAATAGTCATAATAATAGTAATGATACTACTTAAAAATACTTAAAATAATAATACAAGTAATAACAAAAATAAAGAATTAAAATACTACTTACAACAGCAAAAATAATTTTAATTTATAATAATAATAATTAGGATAATGCTTAAAATAATAAAATGGGATTAATAGTAATAATGTAATAATAATTAAAATAAAATAATATTATTATTATATATAAAAAAAAAAGAAAAAAAGGTTAATTACTATTTTAATAATAATAAAAAATACATAATATTGTTTAGTTAAAAATAATTTTAAAATAAGGAGAATAAAAAACCGATCAGTTTGATATATTATACTAATTTTTTGTATTTATAAATATTTTTAAACCATTATTTGAAGTTTTATGTATTTAAAAATACTTTTAAAATAATATTTAAATAAATAAATGGTAGTGGGCTACGTGGTGACTTCCGATTAGCTCCCATAACCGCGGGAAATCATTACCAATGATTGCGCGTCGAAATCAACGTCACGGATTTTAAACCACGTTAGACGCGACACATGGTTGTCCGGCCGTCCGTGGTTCGGATCCAACGGTTGTGATCAAGTCGGGCGGAGAACCTTGCGGCGGGATCCAGATCCGATTTGCTTTAGACCGTGGAACGACTGAGATATAACTATTGATGAAAGGATCAACGGTTATGGTTTTGCCCAAGAGATCGGGATCACGATCTGAAACCCTAATCTATTTTTGGGCTCGTTCACGCGATAAGCTCAACAAAATCCAACGAAATTTTAAATTTATGATCTAAGCATGAACAAAAATCATGGGGAAGGTTTTATTTGATCTAAAACATGTTCTTTGAAACACTAATTGGGTCTAAGTGTGTAACCTAATCTAAGAATTTTGAGAGATTATACCTTAGGATTTTTGGAAAATTTTGAAATATATGAGCTTATAGACTGTCCACGAATAAGTCCCTAGTTGATCCTGTGCCTTGATTCATCCTCGATCCTCGAAAAAACTCCTTAGAATGGATTTGGCTTCGGGTGGCCGAAGATCTCGCCACTGGTGAGGGTTTGACGGTGAGACTTGGTCGGGAAGGGTGGGGGAACTCTCCAAGAACTCTCACACAAAATTTCAGAAGGTTTAGAGGCTTGGGGAGAGAGTAAGAGCAAAAAGTCCTAAAATAAGCCCTAAATTTCTCTATTTAAAGCCCTAGGGTTTAGATCAACGGCCTAGATCAATTACCTGATCAATTAGGGGGAAAATTCTGTCATTTAGGCAGTGGGTTTGAATTTGAAACCAAGGGAATTGATTAGGGCATTAAATGGGATCTTAATGGATCATATTTAACCTATTATGACTTGAGTTGACCAAGTCAAGTATTGACTTGGTCAACCTAGTCAAATAGGTCCAAGGGAGTGAGGGGTCGAGCCAAGAATATGTTTGAATTGATTTATATTTAAAATAACCCATTAAGGCTAATTGGGTCAACCTGGGTTGACCTAGTCAACCAGGTTGACCCAAAACTCAAGTCTGAGCTCAATAGGGTTGGTCTGACCCTATGAGTCTAGTGGAGGGTATAAATTGAGCCAAGGGGCTCTGAAATTGATTTAAAATCAAGCAGAAGGGGGTCAGGGTCTAATTGGGTCAACCAGGTTGACCCAGGACGTGGGTCTGGGCTCAACAGACTTGGCTTGACTCCCTGGACCCTTTGGGATGGGTCCTAGGGTCTAGCCTGGTCAAACTTGACCAGGTCAACTCCTTGACTCAGTCTAGAGCAAAAAGCAGAACAACAAAACCATCTAAACCCCTTTTTTATTTAGAATGAACTCCAAATTTCTTCAAAAACACATCAATTTCTTTACTACTTCTGCATAAATATTTATATAGTTTTTATAGTAATTCAAACTTTAAATGAAGAGAGAGCGAGTGAATTATTATGTGTCTCGCATGAAAATGTACATGTGTTGTTGAAACACCCTTTGGCTAAATGTAAGGTTGCCAAAATGGGTTAACGGGTTGGGTTTGGACTCGACCCAGAATTTACCCAACCCAAACCCTACCCGTTTAATAAATAGGTCAAAATGATGGACACAAATCTATCCCGTTGGTAACTTGAAAGACTCAAACTTGATCTTGTAACCCATTTTGATTACTATAAAAAATATAACTTGTTAACCCTTGATTTTAGATAAATTGATAAAAAAATAAGGAGATTATATAAACAAACAAAATAGTTTAAGAAAAAAAAGGTCACTTTCGGGTATAAATTATGTTTGTGAGTTAACTCAACCCTAACCCATTTAATAAACATGTCAAAATTTTAAACCCAAATCGAACTTGTTTATTAAAGAAGTCTGGATCAAGTTAGTGGGTTGGGTCATTTTTTTACACCTCTAGCTCAAGGATGCACTACCCCATATATAAGGAAGTTATAGATATGGGGGGATGGTTTAGTTTTGATGTAACCACCTACCATTTGAATTAAAAAAAGCATTTTCCATCATGATTTTTCTATCATTGTTTGAAATTCAAAATTCATAATTCAAAGTTTTGGATTTCAAAATGTAACAATTGCTCTTTTCGATAGGGGCAATATAGAAGGTTTCCCAAAGAGTAAGTTTCCTTATATTAACTCTTCTCCCCCTCAGCCATGCTGGAGGGTCTCCCCTCATTGTCCCACTCCATCTTAAAATCCCCTCCCCCTCCACTATCTCCTCACTAGCAAACCCATTTAACAAGCAGTTACTGGCTTCCCTACCCAAAATGCTTTTCTCTGGGGTCCCACCCGGAGTATATCTTCCCTCCCTTTCAACACAAAATCCCTCACTCCCTTCAACTCTACGAAACCCAAAAAATCCACAAGAACTTCAAAACCTAGATTGGAAAAAACTTATATCAACAAAAACCCATGCTATACTTATAACTTCTCAATTAACTTTGTCAAACTCCAATCCAATACATTCACTTTTCATATGAAGAAACACATGAAAGTGGGAGCTTTCTCTTGTTGGCTACTCCATTGTTAAGATTGTTAAGATGCATTATTATGAATCTTTACTAAATGCCATTAAATACTTTTGGGTGCTCAAAGGTACTCTTACTCTCCTATCTCTAAATGATGACTTCTTTTATTGAAATTTTCCTCACTGGAAGATTATGACATGACCTAGTTAGGAGGGCTATGAATTTTTGTGTGTAAATATTTCATTATTCCCAAATGGTCTTCTAATTTTAAACCAAATAGAGAAGAGTTTCCTTTCTTTTTGCTTTGGCACAAAATTTTAGACCTCCCTCTTAGTTGTAGGAACCCTTCTGATCTCTCAAAAATTGCTTGTAGCATAATAATTCCCCTTGTAGTGGACTATCTTATTCTTGTTAAAACTAGGCTCACCTTTGCTAGGGAGTAGGTGAAAGTTCAAAGAAATGTTACTCTCCTTGATGCCATCTTAATCTCAATGGCATGTAAAGTCCAAACCCTCAAAATATTATATAAATGGAAAGGTGAAATGTGTCTCATATTTTGATCACATTTTCTCTCTCAAAACATATGACCCTCAAACCCTTAGTAATAAATTGCACCTAAATCCCTTAAAGGCAAAAGCCAAAGTTGGAAACCCAGAAATCCCAATACTGATAACATTCCAAAATAAGCTAATAACACCACAACTAACCACAACCCTACCTCCTAAGACTCTACTCCAAAAATTAACTCTTCGTCTATTATGAAACATGAATATTCCACACCCCAAGATGAGTAACTCCACAACTTAAACATTCCTCATAAAACGCCCCCCCCCCCCCCCCCCCCCCCCCCCCCCCCCCCCCTCCCTTTTCTTTCATCCACAACATAACACCATCTTTCCTTCAGCAAAAAAAATCTCTACTCCCATCAAATATTTTCCTCTCACCACATGAGATGAAAGCTCAAACCAACCCACTTCAGATATTCGGTAGGCTATCTTACAAATTATTTTGAAAAAAAAATATAAAGAAATCCAAAGCACACAAAGACAAAATATGGCCAATCAATCTCCAAAAACCCAATGAATTTTCCCATTTTTGCATCATGAAATGTTAGGGACTTCAACAATTTAGACATGTTCCTAACTTTCAAAACCTTCTAATAAAAAAGCTGAAACTCTTAACTATTGAGAATTATTCACTTTGGCCTAAAGGCCTCACAATTTTATCCTATTGGTGTAACTTCCTAGAAGGTCACACATCCTATGATTTCTCAAAGATGAGCATGCTTAAATGTGAAGTTTCTTAGTGAAGTTTCGACCATTACACCAAAAAATACTTCAATATTTAAAAGTTTAACTTTTTTATGTAAGGGGTTTCATAATCACCCCAACTTAAGTAATTGATGTCCTCATCTCTATCCTTATCTCATAATGATCCACCAAGTAGATAGGATTCTAGAGGTGGTTCCTATCAGTTCAAGTGGTGCCTCTCGCCACATAGCACTTTGTTCCATATAAGGTTATCAAGGGGTGGCTCCCATAGCACAACAAATTATCTTGTATGGAACTTAGTTCCCATCTTCCATCTAGTTTATTACTCCGATATCATTTGTAACAACCTAAACTCTTACTTATCGAGATATTGTGCACTTTGGCCTAAGGCCTTAAAGTTTTATCATGTTGATGTAACTTTTCAGAAAGTCACCCATCCCAGGATTTATCTAGGATGAGCATGCTTAATTGTGGAATTTTTTTAGTAAATTCCAACCATTACATCAAAAGGGGGTTTCACATATATATCTCATAACATCGACATTATATGTATCCTTGAAGCTAAAATTAAACTCCTTATGTCCAAAGGCTAATGGTTTTGTAATAATCACAAGCTTTTTGTACATGGAATTTTGATACATCTCATCCCGGTTGAATATAGATTAAATGGAATAAGGCTATTCTTTCCTTTACTCTTCTTAGCACTGACGCTTAGTTTATTCATGGTCAAATTATTTATGGAAACCTGAACCACATTCTCCTAACTATTTTTATGCTTCAAATAACCAAAATGAATGAAGAAATTTATGGAATGCAATTAAGAATATGCCTCATAATCATAATCTTCCTTAGTTTATTATGGAAGGCTTTAATTATTTTAGGTTTTATTCTAAAACAATTGGTGGAATCCATTTAAATCCAATAAAACTTATGGAATTCAATTATATGACTTTTTAAAAGGCACTCAAGATCTTGCATATGTTGGTTATCGTTACAATTGGTTCAATAATAAGGTTGACAACCCAATCCACATCAATCTTGATAGAGCTTTGGTCAGTAAGGCCTTCCTTGATGCTTTCCCTATTTCTTATTATAAGATTGATCCTCCTAGCAGTTCTGACCATTGCCCATTGATTTTTATCTCACAACCTCTACAAAAACCAAGCCATAGATTTCTTTTTAAGAACTACTGGATGAAATACAAGAAATTGTGGGAAATTCCCATCTATATTATTTTGGTTCAAAATGCTAGAGATCTTATATTCACCTTATATGCCAATTAGGAGTGATTAAAATAACCATCAAATCTAAAATGGTGGGCCACCTTTAATCATATAAACTTCAATTGCAAATCTTGAGTGTAGTTAGCATTACTGCTTCTTATATCTTCAAAATGATCTTGGAAACGCAACCCTTAATGCCTTCACCAATGAGTTTATTGCTTCTCTAGATTCTTACTATGAAGCATGTGTGGCTTAGATGTTTAACAGGCTAAATCATATTGGATTTCTTATGGTGAGGATGATCTTAAATTTGTCTATGGAAAAATAAAGGGTAGAAGAATTTGCAATTACATTAAATAAATTACCATTGGAGGAAACCTTTTAACATCACAATAATATTGCTTTGCCTTCCATCACTCACTTTCAAAATTTATTTAAATCTCAAACCCCTCATGCCCATGCCTCCATATTGGCAATCCCTTACTTCCTCATGCCATCGTTGCTCTTATTTCCTCTATTTCTAACAAGAAATTCTAGTTTGTTGTATTCTCTAGTCCTAATAATTTTGCCCCTAGAGCTAATGTGTCCACCTTTGAGTTTTTCAAGAATACTTGGGAATAAATGGGTGCTCTTCTTCTTTGTTATGTGAAATATTATTTTCATACTTGCTATATACCTTGGAATGTTAAAGTTATGGCTATAACCCTCATTCCCAAAAACCACTATATTAGCTCTATTTATAATTTCATATTAATATTCCATCGTAACTCCTTTTTACAAAATCATAGCCAAAATCTTTTCCCTTAGGCTCAAACCTATCATGTATCACATAATTTATGAGAGTCAATCTAGCTTCGTATAAAATAGAATTTATGCTGACAATATGATTCATACCAAAGAAATTTTGAAAAATGCACACTCTAAAAATCATGGTAATTTCTTGTCACGCACCAAAATTTAATTTGGAAAAATTCTTTTTTTAATCTTTTATTATACAACAGAAAAAACTATCTAATTTCATCTATTAAAATAAATTATATAATTTAAAACATCAATAAACAACTATGTTCATTAACTCAAAAATAAATCATAAATCATACTCATGAATCATATAATCACAACATATCCTTCCATTCATAAGTGTACAAAAGAATAAGTAAAATAAAAAGAATTAGAACCTGAGGAATCCTGATCAATCTCCTACTATTGAACCTCTTCTTTAACATAAAATTATTTAAATCATATATAATGAGCTAAATAGTCCATTATGTCACTAAAATCCTATAATCAAATTAAAAGTACAATAAAGTAGTATGTATGTCAACAATTAAATCATAATAATAACATTCATATGATTATTGAATTAGTTCAAAAAATAGTAAAACTCATATACATGAGCAGTAAAATAGTATCGTACGGAAGCTAATAAAACACTACAATAAGGACCAATAAACAAGTATGGGTATTAGATTAATAAAGCGGTCGTTGAATCAATACTATCAATCAATAGAAAAAATCATATAAAATAGTAAAATTAAAGATTAGTAAAGACTGTCAAAATCATATCAATATTATAATTTATATAAGATTGTATACATATTAACCATGTATTTTATATCAGCATCAAATTAGCATTTTATGTACTCAATATGTCATATACTTATTACTAGTATAGTAAATCAGCAATATCAAATAATATTAGCATCTATATTGATAACAGTAACATTAGTGGTAAAATTAGTGATATAATATAATAACAAAAAATTTGTATAGCAATATGAACAATGCCTCAATAATATGCATTTCAATTGTCACACTAAATAAGTAAGAAGTTCTGACTATCATGATATTTTTCAATATTTAGTCATCAGTAGTCAGTAATCGTTGGCTCAGTAAATAGATTTATCACTTTTTGCTTGTCAGCATAGTAATAATTCCTTATAACTCCTGATCATTGTATCATTGTATCAATAAAGAATAACATCCAATAATAGTATTTAAAGGAAAGTTTATCAGTCACCATCTTGTATAGGTCAATTAATCTCCAACAAATTGGTCAATCAATCTTTATTTATCTTTGATACATACATTATTACTAAAATACTATAACCGTTATAATGATCGATTATTACTCAATCATATATCTACTTTTATTTCTAATGTATTATTATAAATAAAATATAATTGATCTTAATTTAGAAAGTACCAGAATATCTTAATGGTAGGCAATAAAAAAATTCTATTAAGTAAAAATTCATATTTTAAAAAATTAATCAAATTACCATAGATCAGATATAATAATATTCTAAAGCTTTAATTAAACTAAAGCACTATATTGAGATATTACAATAAAATTTTGAATCGATAAAAAAATGCTTCTTTTTCAAAATTATCCAACAAAAAATCCCAAATAAATACACTAAACTTTCATAATTTCAGCCTTTATAATATATAAAAATTAGGGGTGTTAATTTCAGGTCACAGATCGGGTTCGGGTCGAACCCAAAACTGACCCGGGTTCAAACGGGTCATAAATTTGAACCCGGACCCGACCCGGGTAGCTAAATGGGTCAGAAATTCGAACTCAGACACGACCCGGCGGGCTGCCGGGTTGAACCGACCCGACCCGCACGGCAAAGAAGGAGCTCGGGTTTCACGAGCGCGGCAGCAGGCGGCGGCGCGAGGTAGCACGGGTTTGACAGCGGGCGACGGTGCGGGCGCGGGGCAGCAGCGAGGGGCAGCGGGCAGCGCGGGGCAGTAGCGCAGGGCACGCGGGGTAGCGGGCAGCGAGGGCGGGGGTAGCGGACAGCGGGAAATTCAATTTTTTTTTTAAAATAAACGGGTTTTCGGGTTGACCTGGCAACCCACCGGGTCAACCCGAACCCGACCCATCTTTTCAAACGGGTCGAATCTGCGAACCTGAACCCGACCCATTTTTCAAACGGGTAGGGTCCAACCCAGATTTTTTGGGTCGGGTTTTCGTGTCGTGTCAAATATTGACACCCCTAATAAAAATGTACGTAGTGAAAGTTTTACCAATACAACATTATTCTCATTTTTCAGTAACAGAAATATAAATTTGATTGGAAAAATCTTCAAAACATTAAATAATGGAATCATATATAGGATAATGATTTCTTACAATGAGACGAGCAAATTTTTCAATATAGTTGACTAACAAAAATCGCTCTACGGCCTCAAAATCTTAACATTTCTTCTTCTCTCCTTCTTTTATTTTCCTTAAATTCTTTTCTGATTCTCTGTTAAGTCATTTGAAGAAGATAAATAGAATTTTAATTACTTTAGTGACTTTAGATATTTTACATCATAATAAAGTAATAATATAATATAAATACAATTATTTAATTTATTTAATTTTTAATATAAAATTAATATAATTCTTTTTTGGATTTCAAAAATTATAATTTTTTTTATAAAATAACACATTTTATTTAGAAAACTTTCGTGAAATTGATTCCCGATGGCCCTAAAACCCAACTTGTAAAGACAGGTGTCAAATTTTTAATTATTTGCATAAATATAAAAATATTATGGGAAAATTTGTGTGATTAAATCACTAAAATATCTATGTTATGGTGAAGTTGGTTTATGATTTGAACTTATATTGACTCCTGAAAAAATTTATTTCACTGGAATAAAATACAAGCTATTACATTTCTTTTGTGTCAAGTTGGATAGAAACAAGGCATTAATTGTATCTCTAGGGATTTCATCATCACTAGAATGAGACAAAAATGATTTACATCTACTTTCATTGAATGGATAAGATCTTATATATTGTATATAAATTTCTCCATTTAATTGCATCAATGGTGCATTGGAATGTTTCTTTATTTCTTTCTTAGGCCTTAGGCAAGGCTGTGTCCTCTTCCACTGTATCTTTTTATGATTGCCATGGATGGTTTTTCTAATCTTTTTGAAAGATAAGTTAGTAATAATACCTATTATGGTATTTAAATGATCCTCTCAACATTTCCCATTTGCTATACACTGACGATCTCTTGGTTATTGGGAAGGTTCGTACAATAAATGAAACTGCTTTGAAAACCATTTTTATTGATTTTCAATATGCTAATGGCCCTCACATCAATACCTCTAAAAGTGCTAAATATTTCTCAAGGATCTCTCCTAACAATTCTATTTTAAGTGGATAGCTCAATTTACCTATTGTGAATGGAACTTTCAATACCTGCATATCTCTAATTCTGTTAAGTTGCTACTGAATTCTAATTTTCAACCTATTATTAAAAACGCCACCATGCTTCTTAAAGAATAGAAAGCTACAAGCCTATCATATCAAGCACCAAAATCTAATTTAGAAGAAATATATATTTTATCTTTTTATAAAAAGCAACTATAGCTATCTACTTTATTTTATTAATAGTATAAATATCAACGAAAATAAATTTATTGATCAAAATATCAATATACATCTATCTTAATACTTTAAAAATTATATATAATATCTAGGAATCATATAAATACAACGCCCATTTTTTCACTCATGAGTATAAAAGAATATCTAAAGATAAAAAGAAACAAACAACATTAAAACCACAAATACTGTAACTAATTAGTCTCACACTCTCGATCATCTTTCTTGATCTAAAATCTTTACATTACATATATGAGCTAAAAAGTCCAGTAAGTCACTAAATCTTACAACTAAACTCAAAATATAATTAAAAAAATAATATGAATATATTAGTAAGTTCATAACAGAGGTAGTAACTATGATCATGAATACATGCAAAATTAATAAAATGTATATAAGAGACGTAAAATCTATAAAACAAAAGTATAGTATGATATAAATATAAATAAATAGTATAATACAAAAATAGTGAGATCTGTAAACCAATAAATTAGTACATATGTTTAATCAATAAAATCATAAATAATCCTTCTTAAATCATACATCTTAGTATTACTATTAAATCAATAAAAAATATCATATAAATAAGTAAAACTAAAATATCTATAAAGATTATCAGAATCATATAAATACAATAAAATCATATGAGAGTATACACATGATATTTAGATATTCTATATTAGTATCAAATTAGTATCTTATATCACATACGTACTTAGTATAGTGATACACATTTAGTAATAATAAATTAGTATAATAATAGTAATCAATAGAATAATAGTATAATATAGTGGCAATGATATAATAGTAGTAAATCAATGCAATAATATGCATTCCAATAATTACACTAAAAAAGAGGTTCAAGCTTTAGTGGTATTTTTCTAGTAGTTAGTAGGTAAATAACCATTGGCTCAGTAAACAAAGTCAAAGTCGTCACACTTTTTCTGTTGGCATAATAATTAACTCCATATAACACTCAATCAATAAATTATAAGAGATTAGTTCAGGATAATATTAAATTATAGTATTTAAAGGAAAATCCATCGGCCCATCATCTTGTATAGGTTTGTCAGTCTTCAACCAAAATTAGTATATAACCAGCCTTTACTTGTCTGTATATATATTATTACAAAATTAATATTAACTACCAATTATGCAATCACATGCCCATAACTCATAGGCCTAATGCCACAACATGCACATTCTCAGTGTCGTAGTACTCCATTTCAAACAAATAATTGAAATTCTCATTTTTTTTAAATGTTTTTAAGAGATATGATATTTTAGGCTATTACAATCATTCCACCTTAGCAAAATATCATCCTCTACATTTCCCTTGAAGATTTGGGCAAAAAAATGATACAAAACAAATTCATTCACTACAGGAAAACAGCTCATTTCTGACAGAATTTCCGGCGGAAGTAAATTCGCCGCAAATACCGGCGGATTTTCCGGCGGATTTCTGACGGAAATTTTCCAACGATTTTCCAAGAAATTTTTTTGACTGGTTTTCTGACGGCTTTTTTTCCAAGGACAATTCCGACAGACTTTTCGGCGGATTTCCGACAGAAATAAAAAATTAAGTTATATTGTAATAACTTATTGTCAAATTAAATTATTTAAATTAATTAATTTTTTATTTTAAAATATGACTTAAATTATTGAATTTACTAACTTAAATTATTGAATTTAATAACTTAAATTATAATAAAATAAATTTTAATTTAATTATTTAATAAAAAAAAAGTAAATGATTTAAATTTAATCTTAAATTATAATAAAATTTTTAAATTATTTATTTTGTTAAATTATGTTAAATAATTTTAACTTTGTTTGTTAAATTAAATTAACTGTTTCCGGTGAATTAATCTGCGCCGGAAGTTCTTTTTTGACGCGTCTGAAACTGGTGCAGATTTTTTCGCCGGAAATGCAATTTTTGACAGATTTTGGCCATTTTCCGACGAAAATGGACGCCGGAAAATGACGTTTTTCCTATAGTGATTCTTAAATAAATCTGTATGAAAATATTATATTAAATCAAAAGCTCATCAAAGGATTTACTTCTAATCATTAATCAATATCTGTCATACAGTAATACAATTAATTCAATCATATGTCATTTACTTATAGAAGGAAATGCTATGTCAATCAATTATTCCAAATAAATTTCTTATGTGTCGAACTCTTCGGTTATTATTGATCTTATTGTTATTGCAAGTTATACACTCATGGCATCACTAGAGTAATGACTATTGATCCTAGTGCAACATACTCTTTATGACTACCGGCCACTACTAGCATTGTTAGCAACCCTATTTATCGATCTTTCACTATAAGCTCTTGATTCTATAGTCATATGTCCTTTCATATGATTAAATTATTCTGCTCTAGAATCAATTATTCCACTATGTGGAAAATATACTACCTTGTATCATAACTGTTTGCATCAAAAACATCATCCTATTAATAGGTAACACTAACCCAAATATCTTCTTTCATAATGAATACATTTGTTGTAGTTGGTGGTAGAAGCTATCGATCAAAATCCCGTCGAATCAATTTATCTTATTTTCTTATCATTGACACTATCTATCCCTACTTTATTCATCTCTATTTTTTTTTACTCTCATCATACTTGGAGCCCACTTCATAAATGGATGCTGGTATTGACAAATCAATTTCTATCAGTCTGTCCCATTCCACCAAATAAAAAGACTCATAAATTCACATAGGAATTAATAGATGTCTAAACTCCCTCTTTAATCCTTGTAGAAATCTGTAACATTTTTCTTTAATATTAGGGATCAAATAAAGGTTATGCCTAACTAGTGTAGTAAACTTGGCTTCATACAACATCAATATCTTACATCTTTGTTCTAATCTAATGACAGTTTCCTATAGCTATCATTGGGCTGAAGGATGTATGAATCAAATCCTGAACACTACAATGAACTCCTCCTAAGTAATACGTATATTAATTTTTTCCCAAAATTTCTCTCTCTATTGTCCTACCCACCATTTTTCTGTTTTGCCTTCAAAGAGAAATACAACTAACGATATCTTTTGATTCTCTAGGTACTACATGTTATCAAAGATCTTCTTCATCATTAGTAACCAATCTTTTGTAGGTTGAGGTCCTACAACTCCTTTAAACAGTGGGGGCTTCAATTTATGAAATATCTTTAAAAATTTATCTCCCTCTTCTTTCTTGATCCTCAATGATTTGCTCTATGTATCTCCCATTACCTGTACTACTTGAACATTGGCTAGCTGTATAACACTATTTGATGATACTGGAGCTACACTGTGTTTCTCATTTGGTATATTTTGCTCTAGCAAGTCCATTTTAACTATTCACTTGCACAATTCTATCTGAACAAGTCACACAAGCAATTAATGATATATGTAAAATAATGTATCTTAATTTACCAAATCTTACCTATCTCACAATCAATTCCTATAGTTCTAATTTATAATCAATTATTCTAACAACTACATTAATACAAAGCTTTTAAAACCACATAATCTAATTTGGAAGAAACCAAACGATCAAAATTAAAATCTTTGAAAATAAGAATAGGATAAGTCACCTATCACAATCTGAGCAATTTTCACAAAGTGGCAAAATGAATTGACGACCAAAATTGTAATTTCCTCTATGCTCTCTCATCCTTCCTTCCTCTTCTCTTTCTTCCACGACAGGCCACGTCTAGAGGGATGAGAAAGGCTAGAGCAGAAAATTTCAAAATTGAAGAATATCCATGAAGATGCTAGAGTGTTGCAATGATTTCACTGTATTTTGAAAGCCTTCAAATCTCTTGCTGGGGTATTTGTTTGAATTTTGCTTGGGTGCTTACTAGATGATGATGAATCCAATACTTTCCCACACTACTTCTCATCTGCACTCCTTAGATGATCCTTATGACAACTGGATGTGCATTAGTTGCCTTTTATATGCATTTCGATGAACTTTTTGAATCTATAAGTCCAATTTTTTGTTTTTTTTTTTTAAGCTCTTATGAGCTACTTTCGTCTCTCCTCTATTTTCTATATGTTTTTGTTTTACATTACATTAGGATTTTTAATGTTTTCTTGCTTTAGCTTTTGCCTTTCTAGCTTGTTTGGGATGTAATCGTGGGTTCTCTAACCTCATGTAATAGTCACTTCTCTAATGAAAAGGATTTGAGCAAAGGGCATCCTTTAAAAATAGGCTTTGAGTGTTCTAATCATCCAAACAAGTTGTAAAGGTTTGTAATTATCATTAAGAATCTAAATAATAGAAAAAATTAAGAAAAAATGAATAATCCTTTTAATATTTAAGTGATCATTTTGATGTACTTGTTTTATTTAGATTACGATTCTACACAATTATTCTAAATATATGTGGAATAAGATCTAGTTGTGCTATTTGGCAAATAATTATTCATAGGGGTGCAAATTAATAGATCGAGTCGAGCTCGAGCTCGAGTCACGGCCTCTCTTGTTTGAGCTTGATGAATTAACAGAGTTCAAGTTTAAGCTCAAGCTTTATTTTACGGGTTGAGTTGGCTCACAAGCCGGCTCATTTATTATAAAAGAGATAAAATGATTATGATTGAATCAATTATTATAATAAAATGGTAAAAAAATGTTAGAATAAAAATAATAAATAATCACTTAATATAAGAAGTGAAATATCATTTTTGAAATATTTTTAACAAATTTATACTTAAAATCATGAATGCTAATGTATTTTAAGTCAATTTTATATTAATATTTTTTTAATCAAGTTGGCTCGTGAATTAATGAATCAATTCAAGATTGTCTAAAAAAAAAACACTCAAGATTGTTTTCTTTCATTAGCTCATCGAGCTCAGCACATGAGTCATTTATCGAGTCGAGCACGAGCCAGTTCACAAATGGCTTGACTCACTTACACTGCTAATCATTCAATTTAGGTTTCATTTGGGAATGCTTTCTAGCAGCTTTTTGAAGTTATTGTAGAGATAATATGTTTATAAAGTTTTTATAGAGAAAATAATTTTTTAAGACTGTTGTAGAAAGCAGCTTTTTAATTAGTACAATTGTTTTTTGAAATTATTGAAAAATTAAAAGAGTAAGAAAATTATATTAAATAAAACCTTAATTAGAGATGAAGAGTGTTTGAAGAGCTTCTAATCTAAATTGAATTTTTTGCAAGGAGCTCCTCACCTATCACCGTATTCAGAGGTTTGCTTTGTTGAAGGTATCCACGAGGATTTTCACAGAAACAAAATGCGACAATTTATTATTTCTTTTTTTATTAATTTAATTTGGAAATACCGGTCTTGATAAAGTAATCTGATATATATATATATATATATAAAAAAGAGATAAGGCATCCAGATATTATTTTAATGCTGAAAAACTTTATCCAAGATATGCATAATATGATATAAAATGACAGTGTAGTCGCAAAATCCAGATGATACGGTTATCATATGAAAGTAAATTTAAAATAATAATATAGGGAAATGCTTGTGGGGGTAAATTAGTTTAGTTGGTAAAATTATTCACTATTTGAGATCATCTAAGCACGAGTTGATTTATGTGTACGAAATCATGATGGTTGCCTATAGAGACTAAGGCTTCGTTTGAGACGGCTTTCTTACTGCTTCTTAAAGCAGCTTTTTAGTATAAAAATTTTAATTTTTATACTAGAAAGCTGTTTTAAGAACCAGTAAGAAAGCCGTGGGACGACTTTCTTTCTGTTTTATAAAGAAGCTTCCTAGTACAAAAATTTGTTTTAAGAAGCAATAAAAATGCCGTCCCAAACGAAGCCTAAGGCAATGGTGGCTGAAAGTTTCTATAACTATTAATGATAGGTAGCTGAATTTGATGCATGACCATGTAATGAACCATAACAATGATGGGAATATTCAATAGTGTTGACACCTTGGGTACAATAACGAAGTTAGAAAGTATGATGCTAATAATGATGTTCATCTTTAATGATGTGTCCTTACTGATTTGGAATCAGGGGCGGAGCCCTCTCTAGCTCGCGGGGGGGGGGGGGGGGGGGGGGGGGGGGGGGGGGGGGAATATATATCTACACTATTAACAACAAAAACTTAAGTCAAATTTTTCATTTTGGTGGCTAATATCAAGTTTCTTTATTAGGCGGCGGAATATATATCTATACTATTAACAACAAAAATTTAAGTCAAATTTTTCATTTTGGTGGCTAATATCAAGTTTCTTTATTATTTAGAGGACTTAGTTATTTTGGTAGCTAAAAGATATCTTTAACGACTACTTTATTTTTTCATCTATTTTTTGGCCACTACTGACCCATTTTCTTGTAGTGAACGGTCAAGCCAAATTTGAGACAACACCAACAGCTACTTATAAATTTGCTCCCTTGAAAATTAATGTTGGTTCCACCTTAGTTTGGAACCTTGATTTCCTTGTATGTTGATGAACAATAATGTTGAGCCATGCATGAATCCACTATTAATCCTTTTTTAAGTGACTTTGCATGGAACAATGAAGGTTTGGTTGAAAATGCTTATAGCTTTGACTAGATTATCGAGGTAATAATGACAATACATGAGGGATGTATATTCTTAAGAGACATCCTAATAGAAGGGTAGCCAAGGAGGTCCTAAGAAGGCTCTCTAGAGGAATTTCTAAGAGTTTTTATGAATGAAAAGCCTGATTGAGTGCGTGGATGTAATCATAAAAGAAAATTCTGGTTTTGTTTTGTAGATGATGATGGGTCGTACTTACGTTAAGAATAATTTGACAGTCATTGGGGAGAATGTCATGAAGTTCGTGTATACAAGAAGAATGAAATGATGTGAGCTTGAGAGAAACATGAACTTTAGAAAAAAATCTTTATTAACTGAGCCAAAAATACAAGATCGATGATAGTAGGAGTTATACACTATATAGCTCAAGCTATACAAGCAAAAAATAGTATAATGCTTTAAGAATATCATTTCAGAGATTATAGATCTTTAACTTCTTTTTCTCTTTCTCACTATATGATCTTCTCTCAAAGAAGAAGGGTTTGCAGAAGAAGAATGAAGCTTACGAGACTTTTTCCCCCAAAGTATCAATCTTCATTTTCTTCCTTTCCACCTCCTTTTATAGGTTCAAAAAGATGCAGGAGTTAGTCTTTATATATAGTCGTCCCATTAGTCTGTAATAATAGTTTGTTGGTATTGAACTAGTTGGAGACTTGGAGAAGGCGAGTTAGGTATGATTGGATGATAGTTAGTAGTTACTCCGTTGAGATGGAAGAGGGTAGTGTTGTCTAGCTATTGTTGGAGAGATCGGGGTCACCTTGTCGAGGTACTAAGGCAAGTAGCGCCAGAATGTGATTTTCAAAGGTATGCGAGAGGAAAAGTTTTAAAAGGGACGATGTGTGTTGATATTGTTGAGATAGTTGCTATTTAGTTCATGATTGTTGATATTCTTATAACTTGTTTGTTTTTTGTGATTCTAAATATTATTACTTTGATTATTATTTCTCTTAACATACTTTGAAAGAATTATTTTGCTCTTGTGTGTACTAATATTTCAGAAAAATCGTACTCCGGATTATTGAAGACTTCAAATCAGATCAGTTTAGGGTTTATTGTAAATGAATTATGTATTTTTCATTTTATTGAGTCTAAGAGAGTGTGATTGTAATTGAGTAACTGAGCACGCACACACACACACACACACACACACCGGGGGAGAGTTTAAAATCCACAATTTTTAAACTGATCATACTGTACGATTCCTATTCATACTGGACAATCTGATCAGTTATTTTCCCGTCGAGCAATTGAACGAACAGATTGGAGAAAATTTTTCTAAGTATCGATTGTACTGTACGATATACTATTCGTACATGCCTTCCAGAGTACAAAATTATGAGGTCCCTTCTCATCCCAACTTTTCATCCAGACAAACCTTAAGAATTTCTAAACGGTTCGTACTGTACGATGTTGTCATCGTACATACGCCATCCAGCGTATAAATTAGATGGGTCCCTTTTCGTCTCGACGAATTTGAAAATTTTTGTAACTGATCGTACCATACGATGTTGTCATAGTACGTACCCCATCAAGAGTACAAAATTGTGGGGTCCCTCTTCGTCCCAACGAAGGTGAAAAAATTTCTAACTATTCGTCCCAGACGAATTAGGTTCATACTGGACGATGATCATGTACGAATTCATTTCATACCGATTCACAACAAGTTCGTACGCAACAGTTTTTGAACTATTTGTACGTACAAAATATGATCGTACTGTACAATCGTGTATGCTCAAAATTGAAAATTTTAGTTTTCTAGAATGGTTTTTTGTGTCTTTGATATAAAAGGTCCACTAAAACTGACATGAAAAAGTCTTTTCATCGTGATTTTTCAAGGCCAATTGAAAGAGAGTGTGAGAGAGTGTTTGAGAGAGATTTTTTCCAAGTGGAGTGTGAAGGGTTCACAAGATTACTCAAAGGTCCCTCTTTGTGATTATGGTGTTTCTCTTCCTTTATTTTTCCTAGTTGCTCGTGAGAAGATCTTTGAAGAAGATTCGATACTCTACCAACCCCACTTGGAGGGTGTGAAAAGATGATGGTACTCTGTCGACACTTGAAGGGTATGAAAGGATGAAGGTTATCTGCCTACACTTGGAGGGTGTGAAAGGACAAAGATCTCTATCGACACTTGGAGAGTGTGAAAGGATGACGGTTCTCTACCGACACTTGGAGAGTGTAAAAGGATAATGGTTCTCTGTCGCACCGGGGATTGGTGGATGTGAGGTTTTTGTAAAGGCTTCTCCGCCTTGTTGTGGGGGCAAAAGGAGAGTCACTTTGGTAATAATGCAATACCTGAAACGTCTTCAGGGAGTGGATGTAGGTCGTGTTTGACCGAACCACTATAAATTTTTATCTTTTAATTTCCGTATTTTATTTAATGTAAGTTATTTTCTGTTGTTGAAAAGTTTTATTTTAAAACTTAATTAACTTGCTAAAAGACTCCAATTGGTTTTCTATTTAAAAAATTCAAGAGAATTTTTAATTACCAATTCACCCCCCTCTTGATTAGCCTTGGGATAATAGCTTAGGTTTAACAACTTATACGGAATCAACAGATAGCTCCTTAAGCATGAAAGTCTTGGTTCTTGCTTAAACATATAAATAAGTTGTTGACCTTCGTATAATACCCAAAGGAAGACAAAATCAACGACGAAAAAATACCTCGTATCCCGTCAGATCCACGAATCCTGCCAGAAATCCCGGTTGGAATCCTCGTATCTGTCGAAGACGTCCGCGAATCCCGCTGAATCGGCGCCGTTCAGTCTCTGTCCCGCGAAATCTTGCGGAAAAGCTGCGAGCTCGTCTCGATCGCATCCCGGATCGGCCCTTTAAAATGAGAAGGAAACCCCCTCATTCGCAGAACACCGACGCCTCCTCTCTTCCACGATCGCAAGCAGCTCCTTCCTCTCGACTCCCCCTCTGTCTCCCTCCTCCGAGTTCCACCGAGCCGCAAGCCACAAACCTCTTCCACTCTCGACTCCCGTCCGATCTTCCCAGCTCCCATACGACATCTCCGATCCTTCCTCTACCCTAGCCGACGTCCGACCTCCTCTGGCCGAGAGAGAGAGAGAGAGAGAGAGAGAGAGAGAGAGAGAGAGAGAGAGAGAGAGAGAGAGAGAGAGAGAGAGAGAGAGAGAGAGAGAGAGAGAGAGAGAGAGAGAGAGAGGGTGAGGAAGAGTTCCCATACCTTGCCGAGTCTCCCAAGCCCGATCTCCCTCTCTGCTTTGGCCGATCCATCTACCCGACTCCAGTTCTCTGGACGGGATTTCCCCCTGCCTGCTAGATCGGAAGTTATAACATTTGGATTCGGAAGCAAGAGCAAGAGCTCACTTGCTCTTAAGGTAACTTTCCCCCTACCGTGCTCTTGCTCGGCCAAATCCTGTAGATGTGCCGAAACAGAGGGTATATGAGGGAGAGAGTTTTTATTTCTTTTTATTATTAAACATTATTAATTATAATTAGGATTCACTAATTATAATTAATCATGTTTTATATTTATAATTAATAGTTATTTGTAATTAATTAACTATTATTAATTAATTATTAATTATAATTAAAAATTGATTAGTTATAATTGTTAATTATAATTAATTAATGATTAATTATAATTACAATCAATTAATAATAATTAATTAATTAGTTGTGATTAATTATTAATTATAATAAATTAATTAGCCATGAGTAATTATTTATAATTAATGATTTTTTAAATTAATTTTTATTAATTAATTATACTTCCATAATTAATTACTATTAATTAATTATTATTAATTATAATTAATCATTATTAATTATAATTAATTATTAATCATTAACTATAATTAATTATGATTATTTGCTCTTGCCTCGATTCTCGAGCCAACGCCGTCGACCCCGCGCAGGTATAACTCCTAAACACTAAAACTCCGAAAACTCGTTTCGATGCATGCGGCGAGACAAAACGACCACCTATACACGCTTTTCTTAGCGTGGTGGGAGGGAGTGCGTCCCGACGCTTGCGACGAAGCGAGTAATCACATAATTCCTTCTTCGAAGTTCGTATCGCCTTGGAAACCCCGCCTATACACGCTTTTCTTAGCGTGGTGGGAAGGGATCCCGGTGCGATGCGCGCGACGAAGCGGGGATACCCATAAGTACCCGCTTGCGGGGAAATATATGTTCTTTTCTTGCAAAATTTTTTTCAAAAAATAAAAAAAATTCTTTTTTTTACACACAAAAAAAATACCCATACACGCTTTTCTTAGCGTGGTGGGGAATCAAAAATTACACGGCCGCGGTGTGCTCGAAAGAGGGCACCTACCATACACGCTTTTCTTAGCGTGGTGGGAAAGGCCCAGTTTTCCGTAGTTTTCCCCTAAACGGGGGAGACGCCAGAAGGCTGCCGAAATTTCGGGTGAACGCAATGCTACATTTGGATCTCATTTGAACTCAAAAGAACCATTTGGGACTTGGACTTGATTGCACTCGAATGACATGCAAGAACGACGAACTTGTACTTGGACTTTGAACAAGATCTAAATGACTTAATAAAATTTGAACTCAAGTTAAGTGAAATTAAACTGGACCCAAGCAAGAGCATGATTTGAACATTAAGCCAACAAGGCTTGAACTCAAGTGAACTGCAGGGGACTATTTGAACTTACTTGAGTTGAACAAAGAACTTGAACTGAACAAGACTACGAGGGCTTGCACAAAGATTTGGACAAGCGATGATGAGACTTGTAGACTTGATTTAGGCTGAATTGAACTCATTCTTGAACTTGCAAACTTTTGAACAATAGAGGACTTACACTTCAGATGATAATAAAGAAGACTCATTTTTGACTTGACCTTAGGCTCAAGTCAGAACTGGACTTTGAATTAATGATCTAGATCTTAACCTAAAGTTTAAATATTTGGAAGTGAAAGTCATAAATCACAAAATGATTTCACCAAGAGGTAAGATTCAAGAGATATGTGATCAATGAATTATGAGGTGAAATTATCTCGAATCGTTCAAGCAAATCAATCTACATGAAAATAAGAATTCAATGGAAAGGCAATCAAATAGCAAACGATCATCATCCAAGTATCAATCTACATTCATGCTTACCCAATTGAGATCAAATGAAAGATGTATGTTCAATAGGAATCATCAATTAGGGCAAGGAGTGATCAAACTAAACTAACTCAAGCTCTGCAATCAAGTTGATATCCATGCACCGATTGAATGAGGAGTATGATAATGTGCCTATATGCAATAATATAGGACTCTTCATGTACACAACCATTGGCTCATGGATCAAAGTAGGGATGAACTATCAACCAAGATGTATTTGAAGTGTGTGAAACCAATACAGCTTGCATATGAACGATGCTATCCAATTGCAATCAACGACGATTAATAAATTACAAGGATCATGGGTCCCTTGCAAATACATATATTTAGCATCAGGAGACAAGAAAATACAAATGACCATCATTCAATAGTCAACAAATATGCCAGTCCATTTCAAGTAAAGGAAGACGATACACATCAAATACAAACATTCATAGGTTGTCGTAAGAGGATCTGTAATAAATATGAGTCCTCTACAAATACAAATTCGTGGATGCTACGACACCCCAAAAATCAATCACCGTTCAATGGCCAGCAAATACGACTGTCCAATTCGCTGCAAGGAGCAAATGTTTCTACCACCTACAAAAGATTACAACTCACCAAAGTGGATGTAGTAGTACCTTGCAGTTCAAATGTAAGCAAGAACTATGAATCTATTACAGCCAGATGCATTGAACTCAACGAGTAAAGAAGATCAGAGGGAATGTGGAATCCGGCAAATACAACCTCCTACGGGTTAAAGCAGGAGATTCGTTAGTGCACTACGACCCGCCTATGAAAATCAACAAGTAGTGCACGACAGTCTACCTGTAAGAAGCAGCGAACAATTCTATCCAGAAGCTGCTACGCCACCGGATCTGCAACATTTGTACGAGCAGACATAAGGCGTATATTCCAAGAATACCCCCGCACGTGCACAATAGTTTGTATACACATAGATACACTAAAAGGGGTAAATACAATCTTAACCCGCATGGGCCCGGGGCGAGCGTGTTATTGGTACACACGTGACGTCTAGGGATGCTGCGCGGGTTATTAAATTTAAACCCGATACTCCTTAGCAGGTAAAAGGAGTCGACAGGGTTTGATTACAAAACGCCCCCAAACACCCGCATGGGCCCCGGCGAGCGTGTTATTGGTACACACGTGACGTCTAGGGATGCTGCGCGGGTTGACAAGTGAATTCAGGTTCGAAGCCGATCCTTCTATACGGATCAATAAAAGTCGACAGGGTTCAAACCATTAAGCAAATATAAAGTTGTGGCGACTGATATATTTGCTTTAAAATATTCATATTAGGCCTTCAAGGCCTACAACAATATGAATTCACTAATAAGGGCATAAAGCCTACGAAACCCGATCCTCTGTCGACAGCCCGACAGAGTTGACAAGGTTCAATCAACAAAAGAGAAATAACCCCAAACACCCCAATGATGGCCGTGTTGAATGAACATCTCAACCGGAGGGGTTCCCAAATAGTTTCCAATGCTGTTCCAAATATCCAAAAATCCCAGAAAACTAAAAATAATCCCAAAAACTCCACAAAAATCTCAAAAAAATCTCAAAAATATTCAAAATCCCAAAAATATATTTAAAAATGAAATAAATCCATCAACGCACTTAAAGCAAAAATCATCCGCCCTCCGCAAAAGTTTGTCGAGGCGGACAAATATGAAATATTACTTCAGCTCACAAAGAGCGAAATGCCTAGTCGAAAATATCACTAGGATCCATTCTCAAAAAGTCTGCTGCCAGTAAGGACGTGGTACGTGTCCTCTAACCGGCGGTTTGCCGCCAAATGGCACTGCAGGTAAACGGTTATGACCCGAGGCCCTCTGAACCGTGTGGTTTCGCCGCCAAATGGCACCACAGATAGCGGTTATGGCCAGAGCCAATACGCTCCTTAATGGCGTTAAATCCTTGAGATATGAATCAATAGGATATGATCGATAGGGCACAAAGTTCTCTGTTAGCTAAGGTGGATTCAAATTTGTCCCCTTAGACAAACATTCAACCCCAGTCTACAAGGTCTCCTTGGACGAAGCAACCCATGGCTGCCGACAAGGATCCTTCTGTCAGGTTGGGTCGACTACCTCCTCTGACTAAGTAGACCAGGGACCACGATGGCCCGGGACGACGGAACCATGGGATCTTGATCGGGTCCATCATCCATTCCCCCACCATCCGCTTTAAGTGCTAGATGGTGAAAATTTCTATTTTAAATATTAAACCTTTAAATTTCAAATCTTTAAACCCTTCAAATTCTAAACCTTCAAACATTTCCGAATCCAAACCTATGCTGCTACTATATGCCATATACACGTATCTCTATACATATCTGATCGACGACTAGCCTTAATCGAAAGTTCTCTCTCGTGATCGGGAGAGGTAATTAACTATAGGGGCTTGCGCCTATAGGAAACCAGAACTCAGATCATAAAGTCCTCACAAAATGAGGGTGAAATCTCTGGGTAGGGTCTTATCTACAAACCCATCTGCCTTCCAAAATTTACCCCAGAACTTAGTTCGTTAAAACTCCCTCGCCGAATAAGAAAAGCGATGCGGAGGCCGGGGCCGAATTTTCGGAGCCCACAGATTTCTGGCGACTCCACTGGGGATTGGTTTCTCTTTCCATCTTTGGCTAGTCGTCTCAGTGCTATAGTAGCAGTTATATCAAATCTTACTCAAAATTTTGAGTCTTTCAAAATGATCGTTTAGTGATTCAAAACTCCGGATTTTCTAAAATGATCATTCAGCAAATTCATTTGGCATTCAGCATAATTTTAAAATTATTTTTATTGCTTGTTTATGCTAATCGTTTTTGTCTATTGTGTTTTTGTGTTCTGTGCAAGTCTCTGCATTTTGAAAGTGCGGGGTGATGTATCAGATTCTGATTACTAACCCTTGCCTTTCATTTATGCAGATGGATCTACAGAACACGTCGATGACTGTCCAGCTGGGACAAGGAGCTAGGATCCAGCTGGCTAATGCTATTATTGAGACCGGAAACACCGGAGCTACCATCCAGTTTGGTAGCGTTGACTTCCCGGCGATTGCTGCAAGGAATGCTTCCATTCCTGTGAATGGCAGGAATGTTGAGAAGTCTGCTAGAAGACTCAATGCTGATGAAGCTATCACCCGTCGTGTGCATCTGCCGGCACAACGACCTGCTGCTGAAAATCCTCGTAGGAGGGTTTCTGTGTTTGAACGATTGTCACAATCAGGAGTCCCAGCCACCAAGAGAATTGTGAATGGTGGGAGAGTTTCCGTGGTGACTGCAAACACCACCACTCTATCAACCAGGTTATCTGCGCCTGGAGAGTACAATGCTGAAGCCTCCTCATCTGGAGGAAGGCCAACAAGGAGGCAAAGGAGAAAGATGAATGCTGAACTCCGAGCTCAGCAACAACAACTCCCTGTTCACCCTTCCAATCTGTCGGCCCAAGTGCCTGAAGCCAATGTTCCTACCCGGAACAAATTTTCTGATTTAAAATGGGTGAAAAGAAATAGCTCCACTGGTGAGCTGAAGAAGTCTTTCTGGGAGCAACGACAGGAGGTCCCAGCTCCTCTAAAAAGAAGGGAACCTGAAACTCTCTCAGCCCGGGTCTATCGGGTCCTGAAGACTGTAAAGGAGAAAGGTCTGAAAAAGAAAAAGTTTCAACGGCCCTTAATAATAGAGGCCAGAAGAACCCCGCCAAGAGAGCGTCTATCTGCTGTGGCGGAAAGAAGAGAAAGAAGACATGTCCCACGCGGTGAACATCGGGGTGTGACACCTGAACTATATGTTCAGGGATCCACCGCTGAAAGGTCCCGGTGGAAAGGAAAACAAGTCTGGAGGCCAAAGCCTCGAGAAAATGAAAAAGAAAGAAGAGAAAGGAGGATTGATCTGGGCGTGACATCCGGTGAGGCTTCCCGGAGATCCGCCCCCATCTACAAACAACATCAGAAGTGGGCCCCAAAAAGGACCCATAATGACACTGTTCCAGACGGTAGACACCTTGGAGAATCCTCCAGGGGATCCCGTCGCCCTCCATCCCCTCCAAAGAAAGAGACTAACTTCGACCGCAGTCCACTGGTTGAAGAAGTCCCCATACCTAACCAAGAACCGGAAATCCAGTGGCGGCGCCGCTCGGAGATCCGAATACTAGAAAAAGAAGAAAATATGGAAGGGGTAGAAAACATTGAAGAAGAGAAATTCCTTGAAGAGGACGAAAACATACAAGAATACCTCGAAGGGGAAGAAAACATTGATGAATTTCTAGATGAAAATTTAGAAGAAGAAATTCAAGAAATAAATAATACTCTGGACATGGAAGTTGTCTATATGGTGAGACACACCAATGTTAATGAGGAAACCTATTATGATGAGGGTGAAGATGAAGACGATCAACAACCCCCGATTAGGCGAGTTTATCACCGTCGTCGTGAAGCTGGGTCCACCACTGGCAGAGGTGGTCACTCCCAAGCAGAAGAAGAAGGAGAAGAAGCCGAGGAGAATCCCTTCGCTGATGAGAATGTCACGCTTGCAGACATACAGAGACATATGAAGCGACAGATGAGAGCCAAAGATAGAGAAATCTCTCAGTTAAATGAGAAAATGACTGAGATGATGGCTCAGATGGGGGCGATGATGCAGATGATGCAGAGAAATGCTGCTATTGGTGCCATGCCTAATCCTCCTGCTAACCTTCCGAACTTCCAAGTGCCACAAGGTTCAGGAGTACAGGGAGCTCCTGAAGGTGGTCGCGAAGCCCATAATATTGTTCGCCAGCCCACTCCGCAGAATATTGCAAGTGCTTCCGAGCCTGTGACAGCTGCACAGTTGGAAGGAATCATCACAGAAAAGATCAGGGCTATTATAGCCGTCGATCAAGCAGAAAAGTTGGTGGGCAAAGGTCGTCCGTACCCGGCTGAGTACGACCAAGTACCGTACCCAAAAGGGTATTCTGTACCAAAGTTCAATACTTTCAATGGTACTAACAATCCCCGACAGCACCTGGCTCAGTTTAAAGCCACCTGTGGGAATACAGGAGAAAATGATGCCCTACTCTTCCAACAGTTCGTTAGTAGTTTAACAGCAACTGCTTTCGAATGGTACGCTGAACTACCAAACGATTCTGTGAAGACTTTCGCAGAATTAGAAAATATGTTCGTGAAGAGATTCGCCAGTGCAACAGAGAAGATCACGATCGCTGACCTCGCTCTGGATAAGAGAAAAAGAGAAGAATCAGTGACTAAATACATCACTCGCTGGCGAAATTTGAGCATAAAATATGAGCAGCAGTTAGAAGAAGAGCATGCCGTACAGTTGTTAATGGGCAACATTGATGATAAGATGCAACCCTTCCTGTGTATGGCTATGATAAACACATTTCAAGACTTGCTCGACAGAGTGGCCAAATTTGAGAAACTGAATTTGTCCAGGTCAGAAAATCATTCTGATAAGCCCAAGAAGGCTAAGGCCCCAGGTGCTAGAAGGGGTGATGCCGACTCTACATTCTTCTCCAGAGCTGATAGAGAAAAGCAGGTGATTTATAATGTAGACAAGGGCAAGCAGCCGATGCAATATCAAGAAAAGCTCAAACAGGCCTACAACCCCAACCCCCAACCGAAGCTGATATTAGGGGGAAATGATAAGCCACGGACTTATCAAGCTGGAGGCCAGAAACAAGCAATAGGAACTGGTGATAGAATGTTCCAATCTCTCAAAGATAAAATGAATAAAGAATATTCATTCAAGAGGGAGAGTGTCGCCAAATTATTTCGACAAGTGTTGAAATCGGGTTTAGAACTGCCTGAATGCAAGAGACCCGAAGAGTCGAAGCACACTGGTGACCCAAATTACTGGCCATATCATCGGGTGCTCAGCCATCCTATTGAAGATTGCTATATCTTCAAGGATTGGCTTGAAAGAAAATATCATAAGGGAGAGATCACATTGTCCGATAATGTATTGTCTCACCCTAAAAAGGAATCAGCTCGGGTAGTCACGTCCTCTTCCGTACCCCTGGTTGAAGAAAGAAGAAATGAAAAGAAGCCAATTCAAGAAGAACAGTGGGAGACTGCGATCTCCAAGAAGACTGTGAAAATGTTGAAGCAGCTTGAAGGAGTTCCAGGTATAAAGTGGAAGTCTCCTGTTGAGCCCATGATAAATTTAAAGGAACTGCCGATGGTGCGAGCTCCTATTTCTAAACAATTATCCAATCAAGCTAGCACTTCAAAGTCTGGTGGGGTGAAATCATCCAAGAAGAAGACCAAGCTGAAGAAGCCTAAGGAGAAAAAGACTACAACTCAGAGGGTTATTGACAGTTTGGATGAGTACTACCAGACTGTGAGGCAACCTATCAAGCTCACTGACTTCATGTCGGAGCTTAAGATAGACGAAGCCGGAGAAGATGATGAGAATTCTCTTCCAACAGAAATATGTCGGGTCATCTCGGTGACATCGAGTACTTTGACAGAAGAAGAATATGCTGAAGAAGTACCCTCTGAATCATGTATGATGGTTTTGCCAATGGATTACAGTTCAGAGGAGGATTTGTATTTTCCAGAGGGAGACGAATCAGACCCTAGCATAGCGTCTCGGATGGGACATGTAAACCTGGGTGGTGATTCTGAATCAACAGATGAGTCCCTAGATGCAACAATGGCTGATTCTGAAGAAAATGCTCCGTTAAATGACTCTGAACCGGAGGAGATTGCTCAAGTGCAGTTAAGAAGTGGCAAGGTACTACCGCCTCCACCAAAGAAAGGGGTCTCCAATAAAGATAAGGAGAAAGAAATAGTTATTAATGACGATATAATCCCTGAAGATTACAAGAAAAAGAACACCTCAGCCAATGGGATAGACTATAATATCTTATCCCATTTGAGAAAAATCCCAGCACAGCTCAGCATATACGATGCTTTGGTGATGTCTAAAGACCTTCGGGAGACTCTGATTCAGGCTCTCAAAGATCCCGAAAGATACGAGACGTATTTTGCTGAACGTAATTTGACTGAGGTTCTACAAGCTCGTAATGAGCCATTCATTACTTTCTCCGAAAAGGACATGATGCTCGGAACTCCAGACCATAATCGCCCTCTGTATGTTACTGCAGAGAGCGATAAGCTGATCATCAGTCGAATCTTAATCGACCCTGGATCCTCCGTGAATCTGATAAGCTTGAAAGCACTGAGATCCCTCTGCCTTGATGTGGAACACCTCGGACCAGATAAGTTGATGGTGCATGGTTTCAATGAAAAAGGGCAGAAAATACTTGGATCATTCATGCTCCCTCTTGTATTTGGAGAGCTCCATACAGAAGCTAAATTCCATGTGATTGACGCGGATACTTCATTCAAGGCGCTACTAGGTCGTCCATGGTTACATGAATATGGCATTGTCCCGTCAACATTACATCAGTGTATGAAATATCTCAAAGATGGAGAGGAATTCAGGATCTCTGGTGACATTCAGCCCTTCACAGTTCATGAAGCAACAGTCTATGAAGATGCACGATATTTCATGCCAAAGAAGCAAAAGTCTTCGAGCTCTCTCGACGCTAGAGCATCAAATTCAAAGGCTGCAAAGCGATCTGAACGATAAGGTGAGAAAAAGCAGGTGGGGAGAAAGAAGGCAGTGCCGACTCTTCCCAAAGCACCGACCATTCCAAAGGAAAAGAAGCATGTACCTCATCTTGGGAGTGACACAGATAAAGATGATGTTACTCATGCTAAATCTCGGAAAGTGTGCCAATCAACGGATGAATGGAGCAGGCAGGTCGAATTTTCAAATGATGATTATGACTACGACTCCATTTACATGAACACGATGCAGAATGTGTTCTCTAGAAGAATTGACAGCCTATCAATTTCAGATAGTGTACTCGTAGTCACACGTGTCCCTTTACAATATTTCAAAGAAATTATTTCGCGCGAGGTGCATAAAGTTGAAGAACTCGCCACCCTTTATCTGCCTCCCCGTAAAAATGGGACTATTCCAAAGAATGTGTTATATTCTACGGGAGTTCGTGAAGAGGAGAATCATGATTGGGATTGCATGATCCTCGATTCTGAAGAGTTTTTTCCTACGAGGCTACCTAGGTTCAATACCAAAAATATTCAGAGAATGCTACGAAAACAAGTCAATATTCCTACCACCAAGAGACAACTTCGTACAAGTTTGGGCCTCTGGTATGGAAGGAGTCCGCGTCCGTTACAGCAGAAGGATACAGACGCATATAAAGGTATTGGATTCATCAAAAGAAAATTTCTCCGGAAAGAGATTTGTCGTGCCATCACATGCGTGGAAATTGAATCCGAAGATGGTGATGTTGAAGAGACATACGAGGCTGATGATTATGATGAACAGCCCGTAGAAGCCGAGCCTGCACCAGAAGAGCTTGAAGATGGTGGACAGGCAGCCACTATGGATGAACTAAGAGAAGTCAACTTGGGAACTGAGGAGGATCCTCGCCCAACCTTCATTAGTTCTCTCCTACCCAAAGAATAAATAGAAGAAATAAAAGAACTTCTCTATGAATTCAGGGACTGCTTTGCCTGGACATATGCTGAGATGCCTGGCTTATCCCCTGATGTAGCAGTTCACAGATTAGCAATCAAACCGGAAGTAGCACCCGTCAAACAAGCTCCAAGGAGAATGAGATTGGAGATTGAAGAACAAGTGATCGCAGAAACGAAGAAATTAATAGAGGCAGGCTTCATCCGAGAAAAAAAGTATGCTGACTGGATTGCTAATATCGTCCCAGTGAAGAAGAAGAACGGGCAAATTCGTGTCTGTATTGACTTTAGGGACCTCAACAAGGCGTGCCCAAAAGATGATTTTCCACTTCCTGTATTCGAACTCCTGGTGGACAATACGTCCAACTACGACATGTTCTCCTTTATGGATGGATCATCAGGATACAATCAAATCAAAATGGCGCCCGAAGATGAAAAGCATACATCGTTCAGGACGCCTATCGGGATTTTCTGCTACACAGTCATGCCCTTTGGCCTGAAGAACGCGGGTGCCACCTACCAGCGGGCGATGACTCACATATTTGATGATTTGATACATCAAAAGGTTGAATGCTATGTGGACGACCTTGTTGTCAAGAGTATGGATCGAAGAAATCACCTAGATGACTTGAGGATTGTGTTTGAAAGAATAAGAAAATATGATCTGAAGATGAATCCTCTCAAATGTGCCTTTGGAGTCTCTTCTGGTAAATTTTTGGGGTACGTTGTCCGTCATCGAGGTATCGAAGTTGACCCCAATAAGATCAAGGCAATCATGGAGATGCCACCTCCAAAGAACCTTCGACAGCTTCGCTCACTGCAAGGACAACTGGCTTTCATTCGGAGATTTATATCAAATCTATCAGGAAGATGTCAGCCCTTTTCAAAGCTAATGAAGAAAGATGTCCGTTTCAAATGGAATGCAGAATGTCAGGAGGCGTTTGATAGCATCAAGAAATACCTGTTGAATCCGCCCATTCTAGCAGCGCCAATTCCGGGGAAGCCTCTTATACTGTATACAGCAGCACTAGAAGAGTCCCTCGGAGCACTATTGGCCCAGAATAATGAAGAAGGCAAAGAAAATGCGCTCTACTACATCAGTCGAAGGTTGATTGGAGCAGAAAGCCGTTATTCCCCAATTGAAAAGCATTGTTTGGCACTGATTTTTGCAGTTCAGAAACTCGGCCACTATATGCTATCCCATAAAATCACCCTGATATCAAAGATCGATCCGCTGAAGTTTTTGATGACAAGACCAGCGTTGACAGGTCGTCTAGCCAGGTGGGCAGTATTGTTATTGCAGTTTGAAATCACATACATGCCACAGAAGGCGGTGAAAGGACAAGCCTTGGCAGATTTTCTTGCTGCACACCCAATCCCGACCGATTCTCCACTAAATGATGATTTGCCCGATGAGCAGATAATGCAGGTCGAGGAGAATGAAAGCCTACCATTCTGGGAGATGTACTTTGACGGGGCATCATCTATTAGACCTGTTCGACCTCCAAATATTACAAGAGCCCGAGCAGGCATCGGTCTCATTTTTGTAGCACCCGAGGGAGGTATAATGAGATTCTCATTCAGTTTGACTGAACCTCGGACCAACAATGAAGCCGAGTATGAAGCTCTATTAGCAGGGTTGGAGATTGCGATCGATGTCAGAATCCAACATCTCCAAATATTCGGTAATTCTCAGCTCGTGATAAATCAAGTCCTCGGTATCTACAAGGTTGGCAAAGTCGAATTGGCCCACTATCATCGGCGAGCCCTCGAGCTTCTGAAGCAAGTACCAAATGTCAAAATGGCTCGAGTTCCTCGAGGACAAAATGCTAAAGCAGATTGTCTGGCCAAATAAGCCAAAGAAATGGCGAACATAAATGAGGAGAGGCCTATATTCATCGGGGTTTACACTCGTAGGGTCTTGGAGCCCGCTCTATTACAATTCCCAAGGGCAGAAAGAATTCCAGATTCAAGTCAGCAGGATGAAACTCCAGGTGACCCTCAACCTCTCCATCAGATCGTTATGGAGAATTATCCAGAAGAATATCACGTGGCTAAGAGACATAAAGCTAGTCAAGCTTCAGAATCGTGGTGGCATTGTTTAGATATTGAAGTCGAAAATGATTGGAGACAGCCATTCATTGACTACTTCAAGGAAAACAAACTCCCGACAGAAAAGTCTATGGCCGCACAAATTCGAAAAAGGGCGTTGAGATACGCATTTGTTAATGACACGTTGTACAAAAGAGCCTTTGATCAAATGTGGCTGAGGTGCCTAGGGACCAAGGAAGCTGATAAAGTAGTAACAGAAGTCCATGAAGGGCTTTGTGGAGCACATCAGTCAGGTCCTAAAATGGCCGCTAAAATCAAGAGAATGGGTTATTATTGGCCGACAATGGTCAGAGATTGTATTGACCATGCTAAGAGGTGCCACGAATGTCAAATCCACGATGATGTTATACATCAACCGCCAAATCCACTACACCCAACAATAGCATCCTGGCCATTTGAATGTTGGGGAACTGATATAATCGGGCCAATAGATCCGCCGTCTTCAGCTGGACATCGCTTTATTCTGGCAGCAATAGACTACTTTTCAAAATGGGCAGAAGCGGCTCCGTTCAGAGAAGTCACATCCGAACATGTGATCAATTTCTTTACCCACAATATTGTCTACAGATTCGGTGTGCCACGTCGTATAATTTCAGACAACGGTACTGCATTTAAGAGTACAAAAATCTACAAGTTCGTTGATCGACACAAAATCGATTGGCGATATTCATCTATATACAATCCAAGAGCAAATGGCTTGGCGGAGGCCTTCAACAAGACGTTGGTGAAGTTGTTAAAGAAGATTCTCACCAAGAATAAAAGAGAGTGGCATACGAAAATGGCAGAGGCATTGTGGGCGTATCGTACAATCTATAAGACGCCAACCAAAGCCACTCCTTACTCTCTAGTATTCGGTGTTGAAGCTGTATTGCCTTTGGAGATTGAACTACCGTCACTCCGGATAGCAATCCAAAACGATCTCACTCAAGAGCAAAATGCCCGTCTCAGAATGGATGAGCTCGACGCACTCGATGAACTCAGGTTACAAGCTCAACAAAACTTGGAAATCTACCGAGGAAGAATGGCAAAGTCCTTTGATCGAATGGTGCGTCCTCGATCATTTCATGAAGGGGAATTGGTCCTGGTGCTGAGAAGACCAATCATCCCACACCGAAAAATCGGTGGCAAATTTGTATCCAATTGGGAAGGCCCCTTCGTCGTCGAGAAAGTATACCAAGGAGGAGCATATCAGTTGATCGATCTGAACGGTCAAAGACCCATGCCGCCTATCAACGGTCGACATTTAAAGAAATATCACGCATGAAAATTCCATATATGATGTATTTTGTGATAATCAAAATTTTATATGCATATTTATTAATACATGTTTGCTCATATTTTGAAATTCTCTTGTATAGCAAGAAGGTATTTCAAAATTCCCCATCAGACTGGGGGCATTTTAAATATTTATTTGGGTCGACATCGCGCTGCGTGTCGAGATCCCCAAATAAATATTTAAAATCTCAAAATAGATAGTCTATCCAAAATGTCTCTACGAGACAAGGGGCATTTTAAATATTCATTTGGGTCGACATCGTGCTATACGCCGAGATCCCCAAATGAATATTTAAAATCTTATATTCCAAAGTTAATTCCATTCTAAAATGTCCCTGCGAGACAGGGGGCATTTTAAATATTTATTCGGGTCGACATCGCGCTGCATGCCAAGATCCCCGAATAAATATTTAAAATTATCAATTCAGATATTCTTTCATGCTAAAGAATACAAATATTTGTTTTCCAAAGTATATGCAGGTGATCTTTCAAAAGTTAGAGACACCGTCTTCTCCAACAAACCAAGACTCAAAGGTCAAGAAAGAGACTTTTGTGGCTACACACTCCTACAAAATTGAGCCGAAGAAGCTTGAAGTCTTTCGACAGCCTGAAGCTTAAGGTTCGAATGGGTGTAAAAGGTCGGATCCAACACGCCCAAATATGGCCGGATCGTTGGCAGCTCCGTCTACTCAACAAGCCATAAGAAAGGCCGTAGTAGCGGAACCCCCACATCGTCAACCCGTCAGTAGGGACTGTAGGAAGTACGAAGACAAATTCGACTCGACAAGTTCGAGTGATCGTAGTCTGCAAAATTCTCCAAAATGACTGGAGAATCAAAGTTCCAATGAGAAGCTGAGTCTCTAGCAACTATCAAATGTTCGTAGGCTCCAAAATCTACAACCATAAAAGATGACTCCAAATCTACCAACTTCAGTAAAATCAGCATTGGGAAGCGCAATTCCCATAGCTCAAGTCTGAAGCCTGAATGGGTGTAAGAGGTCGGATCCAACAAGCCCAAATATGGCCGGATCGCTGGCAGCTCCATCTACTCAACAAGCCATAAGAAAGGCCGTAGTAGAGGAACCCCCATTTCAGCAACCAGAGGACAAAGAGCTATCAAATTCTAGCTCTCCCGATCTGATGAACTCAAGTGATTCAGGTTAAAGTCTTCTCAAGTGGTTAAGGATCAAGATACTACCTACGTTCGGTAGTATCAATTGTTTCCAGAACCTGCAAATCCTTCAATAAATCCGTAAAGCATAAAGCGAGGATCGAAGGAATTTTTCTTCAACAAGTCCGCAAAAGCACAAAGCAAAGGACCGAAGAAAATCATCCCAAAGTTCGTGAAAAGCCTATGGCTGAACTAAGTGGATTCTGTCATCAACAAGTCCGTTATGCACAAAGCTCTGGACCGATGACATTTCTCCATCGACCTAACACAAATCCAAGAGTTTAGGTCATCAACGTCTACTCCTTCAACAAGCCCGCCAAAGCTAGAAGCATAGGGCCGAAGGTACAAAAACCACCTGACAAGTCAATAAAGACAAATCGGGCAATTCTCCATCAATGACCGCAACACAAAGTACATGACAAAAATAATCAGTATCTCAACCATCCATGGATATATCTAAAAGAGACGAGAAGAAAGAGAGGTTAGTGTGACATCCAAACAAATTTTTGGAGATCCACTAAACAAAGATCGTAGTGTGACATCCAAGCAAATTTTTGGAGATCTACTAAATGAAATCCCTTGTGTGACATCTAGAGTAAATATCTAGAGATTCACAGGGTCAATCAGTTTACAACAAACGTGGTTCGCTCTGGCCACGTACCACATTTGTTGGGGGGCATTTGTTGACCTTCGTATAATACCCAAAGGAAGACAAAATCAACGACGAAAAAATACCTCGTATCCCGCCAGAAATCCCGGTTGGAATCCTCGTATCTGTCGAAGACGTCCGCGAATCCCGCTGAATCGGCGCCATTCAGTCTCTGTCCCGCGAAATCTTGCGGAAAAGCTGCGAGCTCGTCTCGATCGCATCCCGGATCGGCCCTTTAAAATGAGAAGGAAACCCCCTCATTCGCAGAACACCGACGCCTCCTCTCTTCCACGATCGCAAGCAGCTCCTTCCTCTCGACTCCCCCTCTGTCTCCCTCCTCCGAGTTCCACCGAGCCGCAAGCCACAAACCTCTTCCACTCTCGACTCCCGTCCGATCTTCCCAGCTCCCATACGACATCTCCGATCCTTCCTCTACCCTAGCCGACGTCCGACCTCCTCTGGCCGAAAGAGAGAGAGAGAGAGAGAGAGAGAGAGAGAGAGAGAGAGAGAGAGAGAGAGAGAGAGAGAGAGAGAGAGAGAGAGAGAGAGGGTGAGGAAGAGTTCCCATACCTTGCCGAGTCTCCCAAGCCCGATCTCCCTCTCTGCTTTGGCCGATCCATCTACCCGACTCCAGTTCTCTGGACGGGATTTCCCCCTGCCTGCTAGATCGAAAGTTATAAAATTTGGATCGGAAGCAAGAGCAAGAGCTCACTTGCTCTTAAGGTAACTTTCCCCCTACCGTGCTCTTGCTCGGCCAAATCCTGTAGATGTGCCGAAACAGAGGGTATATGAGGGAGAGAGTTTTTATTTCTTTTTATTATTAAACATTATTAATTATAATTAGGATTCACTAATTATAATTAATCATGTTTTATATTTATAATTAATAGGTATTTGTAATTAATTAACTATTATTAATTAATTATTAATTATAATTAAAAATTGATTAGTTATAATTGTTAATTATAATTAATTAATGATTAATTATAATTACAATCAATTAATAATAATTAATTAATTAGTAGTGATTAATTATTAATTATAATAAATTAATTAGCCATGAGTAATTATTTATAATTAATGATTTTTTTTAATTAATTTTTATTAATTAATTATACTTCCATAATTAATTGCTATTAATTAATTATTATTAATTATAATTAATCATTATTAATTATAATTAATTATTAATCATTAACTATAATTAATTATGATTATTTGCTCTTGCCTCGATTCTCGAGCCAACGCCGTCGACCCCGCACAGGTATAACTCCTAAACACTAAAACTCCGAAAACTCGTTTCGATGCATGCGGCGAGACAAAACGACCACCTATACACGCTTTTCTTAGCGTGGTGGGAGGGAGTGCGTCCCGACGCTTGCGACAAAGCGAGTAATCACATAATTCCTTCTTCGAAGTTCGTATCGCCTTGGAAACCCCGCCTATACACGCTTTTCTTAGCGTGGTGGGAAGGGATCCCGGTGCGATGCGCGCGACGAAGCGGGGATACCCATAAGTACCCGCTTGCGGGGAAATATATGTTCTTTTCTTGCAAAATTTTTTTCAAAAAATAAAAAAAATTCTTTTTTTTACACACAAAAAAAATACCCATACACGCTTTTCTTAGCGTGGTGGGGAATCAAAAATTACACGGCCGCGGTGTCCTCGAAAGAGGGCACCTACCATACACGCTTTTCTTAGCGTGGTGAGAAAGGCCCAGTTTTCCGTAGTTTTCCCCTAAACGGGGGAGACGCCGGAAGGCTGCCGAAATTTCGGGTGAACGCAATGCTACATTTGGATCTCATTTGAACTCAAAAGAACCATTTGGGACTTGGACTTGATTGCACTCGAATGACATGCAAGAACGACGAACTTGTACTTGGACTTTGAACAAGATCTAAATGACTTAATAAAATTTGAACTCAAGTTAAGTGAAATTAAACTGGACCCAAGCAAGAGCATGATTTGAACATTAAGCCAACAAGGCTTGAACTCAAGTGAACTGCAGGGGACTATTTGAACTTACTTGAGTTGAACAAAGAACTTGAATTGAACAAGACTACGAGGGCTTGAACAAAGATTTGGACAAGTGATGATGAGACTTGTAGACTTGATTTAGGCTGAATTGAACTCATTCTTGAACTTGCAAACTTTTGAACAATAGAGGACTTACACTTCAGATGATAATAAAGAAGACTCATTTTTGACTTGACCTTAGGCTCAAGTCAGAACTGGACTTTGAATTAATGATCTAGATCTTAACCTAAAGTTTAAATATTTGGAAGTGAAAGTCATAAATCACAAAATGATTTCACCAAGAGGTAAGATTCAAGAGATATGTGATCAATGAATTATGAGGTGAAATTATCTCAAATCGTTCAAGCAAATCAATCTACATGAAAATAAGAATTCAATGGAAAGGCAATCAAATAGCAAACGATCATCATCCAAGTATCAATCTACATTCATGCTTACCCAATTGAGATCAAATGAAAGATGTATGTTCAATAGGAATCATCAATTAGGGCAAGGAGTGATCAAACTAAACTAACTCAAGCTCTGCAATCAAGTTGATATCCATGCACCGATTGAATGAGGAGTATGATAATGTGCCTATATGCAATAATATAGGACTCTTCATGTACACAACCATTGGCTCATGGATCAAAGTAGGGATGAACTATCAACCAAGATGTATTTGAAGTGTGTGAAACCAATACAGCTTGCATATGAACGATGCTATCCAATTGCAATCAACGACGATTAATAAATTACAAGGATCATGGGTCCCTTGCAAATACATATATTTAGCATCAGGAGACAAGAAAATACAAAGGACCATCATTCAATAGTCAACAAATATGCCAGTCCATTTCAAGTAAAGGAAGACGATACACATCAAATACAAACATTCATAGGTTGTCGTAAGAGGATCTGTAATAAATATGAGTCCTCTACAAATACAAATTCGTGGATGCTACGACACCCCAAAAATCAATCACCGTTCAATGGCCAGCAAATATGACTGTCCAATTCGCTGCAAGGAGCAAATGTTTCTACCACCTACAAAAGATTACAACTCACCAAAGTGGATGTAGTAGTACCTTGCAGTTCAAATGTAAGCAAGAACTATGAATCTATTACAGCCAGATGCATTGAACTCAACGAGTAAAGAAGATCAGAGGGAATGTGGAATCCGGCAAATACAACCTCCTACGGGTTAAAGCAGGAGATTCGTTAGTGCACTACGACCCGCCTATAAAAATCAACAAGTAGTGCACGACAGTCTACCTGTAAGAAGCAGCGAACAATTCTATCCAGAAGCTGCTACGCTACCGGATCTGCAACATTTGTACAAGCAGACATAAGGCGTCTTTTCCAAGAATACCCCCGCACGTGCACAATAGTTTGTATACACATAGATACACTAAAAGGGGTAAATACAATCTTAACCCGCATGGGCCCCGGCGAGCGTGTTATTGGTACACACGTGACGTCTAGGGATGCTGCGCGGGTTATTAAATTTAAACCCGATCCTCCTTAGCAGGTAAAAGGAGTCGACAGGGTTTGATTACAAAACGCCCCAAACACCTGCATGGGCCCCGGCGAGCGTGTTATTGGTACACACGTGACGTCTAGGGATGCTGCGCGGGTTGACAAGTGAATTCAGGTTCGAAGCCGATCCTTCTATATGGATCAATAGAAGTCGACAGGGTTCAAACCATTAAGCAAATATAAAGTTGTGGCGACTGATATATTTGCTTTAAAATATTCATATTAGGCCTTCAAGGCCTACAACAATATGAATTCACTAATAAGGGCATAAAGCCTACGAAACCCGATCCTCTGTCGACAGCCCGACAGAGTTGACAAGGTTCAATCAACAAAAGAGAAATAACCCCAAACACCCCAATGATGGCCGTGTTGAATGAACATCTCAATCGGAGGGGTTCCCAAATAGTTTCCAATGCTGTTCCAAATATCCAAAAATCCTAGAAAACTCAAAATAATCCCAAAAACTCCACAAAAATCTCAAAAAAATCTAAAAAATATTCAAAATCCCAAAAATATATTTAAAAATGAAATAAATCCATCAACGCACTTAAAGCAAAAATCATCCGCCCTCCGCAAAAGTTTGTCGAGGCGGACAAATATGAAATATTACTTCAGCTCACAAAGAGCGAAATGCCTAGTCGAAAATATCATTAGGATCCATTCTCAAAAAGTCTGCTGCCAGTAAGGACGTGGTACGTGTCCTCTAACCGGCGGTTTGCCGCCAAATGGCACTGCAGGTAAACGGTTATGACCCGAGGCCCTCTGAACCGTGTGGTTTCGCCGCCAAATGGCACCACAGATAGCGGTTATGGCCAGAGCCAATACGCTCCTTAATGGCGTTAAATCCTTGAGATATGAATCAATAGGATATGATCGATAGGGCACAAAGCCCTCTGTTAGCTAAGGTGGATTCAAATTTGTCCCCTTAGACAAACATTCAACCCCGGTCTACAAGGTCTCCTTGGACGAAGCAACCCATGGCTGCCGACAAGGATCCTTCTGTCAGGGTTGGTCGACTACCTCCTCTGACTAAGTAGACCAGAGACCACGATGGCCCGGGACGACGGAACCATGGGATCTTGATCGGGTCCATCATCCATTCCCCCACCATCCGCTTTAAGTGCTAGATGGTGAAAATTTCTATTTTAAATATTAAACCTTTAAATTTCAAATCTTTAAACCCTTCAAATTCTAAACCTTCAAACATTTCCAAATCCAAACCTATGCTGCTACTATATGCCATATACACGTATCTCTATACGTATCTGATCGACGACTAGCCTTAATCGAAAGTTCTCTCTCGTGATCGGGAGAGGTAATTAACTATAGGGGCTTGCGCCTATAGGAAACCAGAACTCAGATCATAAAGTCCTCACAAAATGAGGGCGAAATCTCTGGGTAGTGTCTTATCTACAAACCCATCTGCCTTCCAAAATTTACCCCGGAACTTAGTTCGTTAAAACTCCCTCGCCGAATAAGAAAAGCGATGCGGAGGCCGGTGCCGAATTTTCGGAGCCCACATAAGTGTTTGGTTGAAAGAGGACCTTCTGAAGTCGCCTGTCCCTAGGGTGGGATTGCCTAGAGGGTGTGATCGGTTCTAGTCCTCCATGCTACATAATTAAGCTTTTAAACGTTTCATTAGGTCATCGAGTTGATTTTGGATTTGACTCGATTTGAATCCGATCAATCAGAACATGATTCATTAAAAAACGAGTAAAAAAGGTGGACATGAACTTGACATGCTAGCTACATAAACCAGACCCGATAATCCATTTTAATTAAATAATATATTTATTAACTTATTAACCATATATCTTAAATTAATCGATCAAAAATAAAAAGAGTATACTAATAAATAAAAGATTTTTAGAAAAAAAAATTAAAATTAGATTGTTAGGGTCAAATCCAGCTCAATTTTTTTAATAAATGGACTGAAATGTATAATCTGAATGTAACATATTTATTAAACAGATTAATTTGAACCTAGTTTTTTTAGTTGAATTCGAATCTAATTAATGGGATGGCTCATTTAATGGAGAAGTTATTAAGTGCGGAGTCCAGCCGTAGAGTTGTGTCTGGACTGCATATTTATTGGATATTTATTGATTATTTTTTGAGTATTTTTTTGAATATTTACTTCATATTTATTGTATTTACTGGATGTTTATTGCATATTTACAAAGTATTAAATACACAATAAATATGGAGCAAATGCATAATATATATTCAGTAAATTTATAATAAATACAAAATAAATATTTTAAAAATATGTAATAATATAAAATATTATATTTTGATAAAATATGAACATTTCATCGAAGTCCAAACAATCCTAATTCCTCACGTAATAAAAATATCAGCTAGCATTATTCCCGAATATTTCTCAAGCAAACACCATCGAATCAGAGTTTCACTGCGACTCTCGCCATCGAATCCTTCTTCCCAATAAACCCGCGGTAACTTTTCTCCGCCATTTCTTCAATTTCCGGATCACCCTCTCCCTTGGCCTTTGGCCTGGGAATCTCTCTCTCTTTCTCTCTCGCTCTCGCTCTCGCTCTCGCTCTCACCACTATAAATTCACCGTTTCAAGCAGAAGACAACAAGGAAGAAAAACCCGTATCTAGTTCTCGGGATCACTGGTCTTTTGAAAGCGGACGCATCTCCTGTGCTTCGCTGCTCAGTTCTGTTTTCTTAGGAATGGCGGGGAACGACTGGATAAACAGCTATTTGGAAGCGATTCTGGATGCAGGGCCGGCAATCGACGCCTCCAAGTCCTCGCTGCTGTTGCGAGAGAGGGGGAGGTTTAGCCCCACGAAGTACTTCGTGGAGGAGGTCATCACTGGATTCGATGAAACCGATCTTTACAAGTCATGGCTTCGGGTGAGGGGTCGTCTCGTTTATTCTTTTTGTTAAAATGGGCGGTGATAGATATGGGGTTGAGCTTGGGATTGGGATTGAACTGATTCTGCTATTGCACTTTTTTGGTTTTCAATTTGGGTAGGCGGCGGCGACGAGGAGTCCGCAAGAGAGGAATACGAGATTGGAGAATATGTGTTGGAGAATTTGGAACCTTGCCCGCAAGAAGAAGCAGGTTTGATTTATTTGTAGGTGTTCGGAGCAAAGCTTTGTTTTGATTTATCTTTCTGTCACGGATTGGGAATTGAGTTGTTGGGTTTCGTTTATATTTGCCAAATTGGTTCAGTTTTCATTTTTCTGTAATTGTGGCTGCTACTTTCAAGTGGACGTTAATCGTTTGTTCTTTCCAAAGTTGTTTTTAAAAGCTCAAGTACCGTTATGGCTGCTTTTGATGGTAGCTCTGTCATTATTTCAGTATTTTCTTGGTTAGAGTCACTAATGAAATACTGGTTATACTTTTTTCTTAATTGCTGGCGAAATAAATTTTATGATCCAGCCTGGCGCAGTTCATTTTGCATAAAAGCAACTAAACTGGACTCTTTTTGTTGTTTTGAAGATTTATTTATATTAAATTGAATCAAAATTTAATTTTGTGAACCATTTTCTTTTTTCATTGTTCATCTCTTAAACTGATTCATGGTGCAAAATTATACGTTTGAATCGAGCTTGCTATTCTTTCAGTTAATTTTAGAATTTATGTTTAACGCAATGCACAATCATTCCAATTTCTGGCCAGAGAAAAAAAAAAAAGAAGAGAAATTTTATATGAATTTTTTTCCATTTTGTACATCTACATAGCTTGGTGAAATGGTGAGAAGTTTGATTATAATGCTTTTACTAGGATGGCATAGGCGACCTAAATCTCATCATGATTGTGTGGTATGCCTATATTATCTTCAGCATCCAACTTCTTACCTTTATGTGCGTCATGTTTTGAATATTTCTTTTTAGCTCTGAGACTCTGATGAATAATCTTTCGATGGAGAGTTACCTTGAACATTTTGATGTTTATCTCCATTATTTTTGTCACTGCAGTGGCAGTATTTTAGATTGTTTACTAGTTTTCTTTAGTATACTTTTTACCGAAACAAGAGTATTTATCTTTTAACTGCTATCCATTTTGTTCACGTCCCTTCAATGCAAAAGAATACTTTATCCTCCCAAGAACACAAAATATTTATAATACATTGAACATATGGTTCTTTGTTTTTCTTTTCACTGCATCTATCATAAAGACTGCACACTTATTGCATCCTTTATGCAAAAACTGCAATGGCTTACAGCAGGGCATTATTTCACTTCAATGGAATTTTGTCCTAAAACAACAACATGATTTACTTCGTGGGTTCTTGATATTGCTGATTTTAGTGTTGGGTATTTTTTAGTAACGGTCATGTTATTTGCCTTTAATTTTAGTCATCATCATGACAAATGGGGCATCCTGCTTGTGGCTTGTTTTATAATTATCTATAGCACAAAATAGCATGCACTATGGCTGACAAGACAATGAGGCATTGCAAAATGTAGATAATGAAAATATCACGTCATAATTGGAGAAATTATTCTGTGCGGACGCAGAACGCCGTCCAGAGCCCAATGAAAATGCGCCACGTCACTCAGTACCGCAACTCGGTACCAGGTGACGTGGCTCATTTTCATTGGGCTCCCGACTTTAGCTGTCAGGTGTCCGCACAGAATAATTTTTCGTCCTGATTCTGCTTTAATTTCGATGGTGCATAGTGCAACAACACATGCAAATTTGCTTGGTTCAAGAGATTTGAGGCTATTTTTGTTGAAGAAGATACGAATGATGAAGAAGATTATGATGTAGGAGATGATCACGGTGAAAAAGATGGGCTATTTTGATTTATGATGATGATCATTCTAAGAATGAGTGGCTTAGTTTTTAAACAAACTATTTTTTGTTTTCAAACAAACTATTGTTTGTGCCTTGCGCACAAATATATCCTTCACAATATCTATGCCATCATTCTTTATGAAAGACAAAGCTCCAATGTCCTGTATTTTAGCCTAATGTTATTTATTGCAACCATTATGATCATTTTTTTTTCCAGTGTATTTGTTTTCTTTGCCATGATTGTTTATATTCATTATTATCTCTTGATGACCTGTGTTCTACTTATTACAGATTATATGTTTATTATTTTTTAGGATGCTTTTTATTATATTGTTGAATTATTAATAAGTTATTTATGAATTTTATGATTTTCAATTCTTTTAGAAGTGCATGCCACACTATATGCCATGTGCAATGGCTTCTGGGGATGGTTGTGCCATCGTGCATCTGTCCATTTTACATAAACATAAATGAAGAAATCCACTGATTTCTATTTCCTACCTACTTTTTGTGAATGGTGCATAAATGAAGAAACTCACATTTTACATAAAAATAAATGTCATTATTTTGCCTTTTTCTTTTATGCCCCTAATGCTATTCATGCTAATTTTGTTGGTTTTTGTATATAAGGAATGCTCCTTGATTCCCACATATTGAATATGCTATTACCTTCATCTATATTTCTTCAGATTGAAGGAGAGGAAGCCCAACGCTTGTCGAAGCGTCGATTAGAACGTGAAAGAGGCCGCCGAGATGCTACTGCAGACATGTCTGAAGATTTGTCAGAAGGAGAGAAAGGAGATACTGTTAGTGAGCTGTCTTCCCATGGAGATAGCACAAGAGGCAGAATGCCTAGGATCAGCTCAATTGATGCTCTTGATGCTTGGGCAAGTCAGCTTAAAGACAAAAAATTGTACATAGTATTAATCAGGTAGTATCAGTTATTTTTCTGCTAACTGACATTACAAATTATTTTGAATTATCTATATGATGCTTAGATATAAGTTGTAACATTCTTGTACTAATGAACAAAAACCAAATCTACTGTGCATATTAGCATCTCATTAAAGAATTCTTGAAGTGGCAATATTCAATTATGTTGTGGTTTGATATTGGCAAAGTCATACAAATATATCATATAGCCCATATTTTTTACACTAATTTTGTTTTTTTAATTAATATTAGTTTACTTGTTAGCTAGATAAACCATGCTTTATAAACTCATTGCAGTTACTAGGCAGATTTTTGATGACTTTCCTGCTTGCCTAATTTTTGTAATCCATTATTTTAAGCAAGTTATGCGAATTCCACTATAATTGGCATTTTAGGTTAAATTTAGTGTTCGACACTAAGGGATTTCGCAGTTGTGATGCTCAAGCTCCTGGATTCATTACAACAGGATTTTATTTTCTCTATTTATTCTTTCTTTATTATTTTGAGCATATCAAAACTTTGCAAAGAATGTGACCACATGTGTGCATTTCTCTTATATTATCTACGTAAGTCTACTTTTCAGTGGATACTCATGATTCTTCAGTCCACAAAAGTTGTTGAGGCAATTGGACAGACAAATGACGTTTTATCATGAACGAAGTTTGCATAGCTTGCGGACCAATATCTCTGCGGGCATTCTTCATTGTGTTTAATGGAACTTCTAATGCAGTTTTTTTTGCATGCAGCATTCATGGTCTGATACGCGGTGAAAATATGGAGCTTGGTCGAGATTCTGACACTGGTGGTCAGGTAATATTGGCATGAAAATTTTTTTATCAGCCAGTAATGGGTTTTTGTAATTGTTTCAAATAGGTTAAAAACGGTCACTTCTAATATCATGAATCTGTTGATTTGTTTTACTCTTTTTAAAAGCTGTCTGCTATTGTGAATCCTCAATTTCTGAGATGGTTCTTTTGTTAATTGATCAGATTTATTGTATTACTTGGCCAATGTGATGGTTTCCATTTTTCAACAGGTCAAATATGTTGTAGAGCTTGCCAGAGCATTAGGTGCAATGCCTGGAGTTTATCGAGTCGATTTGCTGACTCGGCAAATATCTGCTCCAGATGTTGATTGGAGCTATGGGGAGCCCACAGAGATGTTAGCTCCTAGTTATTCTGAAAATTTTCATGAAATGGGGGAGAGCAGTGGTGCTTATATAGTACGAATACCATTTGGTCCAAGAGATAAATATATTCCCAAAGAGCTTCTCTGGCCATATATTCAGGAGTTTGTGGATGGTGCATTGAGCCACATCATGCAGATGTCCAAAGTCTTAGGAGAGCAAATTGGTTGGGGGCAACCTGTATGGCCAGCTGCAATTCATGGTCATTATGCTGATGCTGGTGATTCCGCCGCCCTCCTGTCTGGGGCATTGAATGTACCAATGGTTTTCACAGGTCATTCTTTGGGCAGAGATAAGCTCGAACAACTCCTGAAACAAGGACGTATGACCCGGGATGAAATTAATGAAACTTATAAGATAAACCGTAGAATTGAAGCTGAGGAATTGGCTCTTGATGCCTCTGAAATTGTTATTACAAGTACTAGGCAGGAAATAGACGAGCAGTGGTGCTTATATGATGGATTTGATGTTATTCTTGAGAGGAAATTACGGGCTAGAATTAAACGAGGTGTCAGTTGCTATGGTCGTTTCATGCCTCGTATGGTTGTAAGTATATGTCAACTAAATAGTTGCTTAGTAGCATTCCGAATGCTTTTGAAAATATTTTATTATTGGATTTATTCAAAAGACCAGCTCTTGTGTGCTGCTTGCATTAGTTTTAAGTTAAGCTATTTTTAATAACTTGGTTTTTGTGCGTTATTCATGCTATGATTATTAGAGAAATTTCTTTCTTTATTAGATTTAAATGAGAATTTGACTTTTAACAAGACACAATGGAGAAAAAAGATTCATGTAGCCGACCCCACATAGTGGGACAAAAACTTGATGTTGTTGTTGTTGTTGGTCTTTGTGCGTTATTGTTTTCTGTTATGCTATCCAAATTGTGTCATTTAGTTCAATATTTAAAATTGCGTATTCGGGTATTGAGGCGTTTTTCATTTGTGAGGCGAGGCGTAAGCCTTAAGGCGTTTTGAGGCGTAAGCTTCAAAATCAAAAGATCGCGTAAACATAAAATGATAAATTTTTTATATACTAATGAGTGAATAATATAAAACATAAAAAAACATAAGTTATGAAGTGAAATCAAAATATCTCAATAATAAGACAACATGAAATAAGTTCAACTCAAAATTCTATCTTTCCCAAATCCTAGTATTATTTTCTTTAAAAAGAAATAGCAATGACATATCACATAAGAACTCATAAGTCATCAGCACTGTCATCACTTATGGGTTCTTCATTTGAATCATCATTATGGTGAGCTGCTCTCTCCCCTTCCTCCTCTCCTATAGAGTCCAATGTTGGGCATTTACTTCAAGATTTATGTAAGTTTTAATATATATAGCGTGAGGCGTAAGCCTCATGCCAGTGAGGTGAGACGGGCCTCAACCAAATTGAGGCGCAAGCCTCATTAAAAAAACTCGAGGCGTAAGCATCGAGGTGCTTTTTACTAGAATTGCGCAAAGGCGGGCCTCAAGGCGAGCCTCATGTTGTGCAATTTTAAACCATGGTTTAGTTCAAGAAGCTAACATGTACTGATTTGCAGGTGATTCCCCCAGGAATGGAATTCAATCATATAGTTGTAAATGATGGTGACGTTGATGGTGATGTAGATGGAAATGAAGAGAATCCACCTTCACCTGATCCTCCAATTTGGGCCGAGGTTTGTGCACTATTTGTTATTTGAGTGGAACCATGTAGATTTTCTAATCATCTGATTACTGTGAAAAATCATCACTATATCATGATAGGGTTTGTAATGGTTTTCTTCTGGGTTAGAATATTCTAACCTGATTTAGTTATCATATTTTGCAGATCATGAGGTTTTTCACTAATCCGCGTAAACCCATGATTCTTGCTCTTGCTCGACCTGACCCAAAAAAAAATATTCTGACACTGGTGAAAGCATTTGGAGAATATCGTCCATTAAGGGAGCTTGCAAATATGGTAAATCAATTGTTACCCATCTAAATAATAAACAGCAGGGTAGCATTACATGTTTGATGTTTATGCTTCTAATTTTCTTGAGGGTAGCATTACATGTTTGATGTTTATGCTTCTAATTTTCTTGGGGAGAACCTTTTTTCCTTCATTCTAGTCATTTGCAGCACATGTTTGCGGATTATTTTCAGTTTCTCTAAATGTTGTTGTATTGTTGCTAATTCTATTGTCGAATTTCTGTTATTGCAGACATTGATAATGGGCAATCGGGATGCTATTGATGATATGTCAGGTACAAATGGAGCTGTACTAACTGCTGTACTCAAATTGATTGACAAATATGATCTTTATGGGCAAGTAGCATATCCTAAACACCACAAGCAATCCGAAGTTGCTGATATTTACCGTTTAGCTGCAAAGACAAAGGTATCCTGTTCATTTAGTGTTTTTCATCATTGTTGGTGGAGATAGTTCAAAAGAATATTTGACGTTAGAAAAATGTTATTATTTCCCATATTTGTTGCTTTAGTTTTGGAGAAGAAAAGGAAGAGGATGGTCTGACTTGTATGATTAGGTAAATTGGATGGTATAGTGATTCAGGTTTGGCTGGCATCAGTGCAGTTTGATGGTAGACCCCCATTAGATCCTTGACTAGAGTTTTGGGGAATGATTTAAAACAACTCTTCTTCTCCAACTAAATGTAAATGGTATGTGTATGTATTGTATGTTTTTACTGCCAAGATTATGATGGGCTTTGATCTATGAAACATTAAGGTCAGTCAATGTTAAGGATACCCTTGATTGCAAGTGCGGAAGAAAATATTGTTATGCTTCTTGTGATAGGTTGGCCTTATACAAGTAAAACATAAATGAGTCATTCCTTCTTGTAATGGAGTACCTCCAATTAGTGTTTGGTGAGGTGGATGGTGCAGAGAATAAACAAAATGGAGAAGATATGTGTTAAAAGAGTTGCAGGAAATTGAATTGAATTACAAACTAGGTTTTGTGGACCTGTACTAAACTTTATGAAGATTTATTGATGTAGAAGTGATGTGAAACATACATGCGGAAGAGTTGCTTTGGATTGTAACAATAATTATTGAACATGAGCATTGCTAATTAGTAACTTATGTTTCACCCAAGTTAAATTCTTAGAACTTTCGTGAAAAGATTAAGTAATGTCAAGCAGTTACAAAAGATTTGCAAAACAATTGCAATAGCAACGAAAATAAGATAGTAGTACTAATAGAAAGCTATGATGCACGGACACGGATACGGGAAACGGCTTTTTTTGAAAATATAGGACACGGGTAGGCGCGGACATGGCAACACTTTTTTTTTATATAGTATATATATATATTAATGTAATATCATATTAAAAATAACAAACAATAATAAATGAATGACATGATAACTTGGTTAGCTTATAATATAAAATATTTAGTACAAAATATCTAGTACAACCACAAAAATATAAGTAAATAATCACTTACTACAACATCAAGCATTCAAGCTTCAACTACTATGATTAGCATTAGAGGTTTGTTTTTGGCCTTCAATATCATCATCATTGAATATCACTGCTTTCAACTCTGGTTCAACAAGAGAAAGATTTGTAATCATGCAAAAAGAGAGGAGATGAAAATACCTTCACTGCCAAAGAGAAATAAAATTGAGAATATTCGATGAATGGGTATTAAATGTAGACATTGATTTGATGTTGTGGATGAAAAATAAAAAAATTCTTTTAAATCTCGCCAAATATAAGAAATTATATTTTAAAAAAATTATAAAATATTTAGGATACGCGTGTCGGACACGCGTGTCCAATTTGTTTTTAATATTTTTTAATTGGACACGTTTTTGACGTGTCCGACACGTGTCAGAGGAGTGTCAGATGAGTGTCGTGTCGGACACGGTGTCGGACACTGCACGCCTCTTTGAGGAGAAGTGTCAGTGCATCATAGATAACAAGTAAACAAGAATCCATGGTGTAACATTAAGATATAATCACTAAGAGTTCCTTCTCACTCAATCACTCTTAGGCTTTAGCGGAGGAGGACGAAGCACACGAGGAAAGAGATTACCACTAGGAAGATGGCACCGAGGGCCTTCGTCGGTGGAGAGGTAGCCGGCGGTGGAGGAAGTTGTGGATGACCGACTATTATCCAACGACCTGGACGGATGTGCTCCTCGATTGATAGTGTCAGTTGATGTAGGATGCGGTCGATGTATCCTTCGACTGTCTCATCGTTGCCGAAGTGCACGTCAAAGAATGGGGATCTGAGAATATCCGTCCATCCTTGCCCGTCGAAAACAAATTCGTGGTTGATCTCGGGATCGACCATGCGCCAATGATGAGATTGGGAGAGGAGGTCGTTTTCTTCTCTTGGCTTCGAGTACCATGAGCAAACTAGGGTTTCACAAGGGGGGAGGCACAAGAGAAGGGGCGGCCAAGGTGGGGAAAGCAGAGGGGTGGCTTGAATGAGATGACTTAGGTTAGGTTGAAGAGAGGAGGGAAGTTTTAATCCAAATATGAAATTAGTTTCAGATTTTAAGTAGATTGGAGGGAATTAATTTTGAAATTGGATTCAAAATTAAAAAGGGAGAGGTCTCATTAGGAAGCCAAGGGGAAAATTCCCATGTATGGGGCTGACGGCATTTAAGGGGGAGAGGGGAGAGGATTGGGTGGAGAAGCACTTTCCAAACAAGTTAGGGCCAATTAGGAGGGAAAATAATGATTCCTCTCTAAATTAAATTTTGATTGGATTCAAATTTAAAAACTTTCATTATTTAGAATTTTGTAAATATGGAAAGTTTTTTAATTTCAAATTTGAATTTCAAAATTTTCTAACTCCTTTCTTTGTTGCAAGAGCCAATTTAGGGAGTTATTATGACGATTAAAATCATCATAATGATTTGGGATTTGGATGGGGCCAGTGGTCGAAAGGGAAGAAGTGGGCTTGGTGTTGGGTTGAGGTGGCTAAGAGCTAGGCCGGCGGGTGGGGTTTTGGAAGGGGAATATGGTGGGGATCAAGGGGTATTTTGGTGGTGGGATGAAAGTGGAGGGATGATGAGAAGTCGGTGGGTGATAATCGGAGATAGAATAGAAAACGTAGAAGAAGACCACGAGCCACAGACTCTTCCGGTGATTGGTGGGTATTGTGTTTGCCCACACGTTGGGCTTTCCCTTCTCTCTTGTGCACTCACAAGAAGAAGACAAAACAAAAATTCACTTAATCATTCACCATCCTTTTACAACACATGAGACCACTCTATATAGGTCTCCAAACATGAAAAAAAGAAAAGTACATAATTGCCCTCCGGGTTACAACAATAAAACACTTCCCCATGGGGGTACCTTTGGGAAACAACAAAACTAAATAAAACATAAAGAAATGCATCAAAAATAGAGACGCTGAATCGTAGCCGTCGATCTATGATTTTGTCGCCAGTACACGTGTCTGAATCTCTGGACGATGTCCTCATTATTCTCCCTAGGTGAGAGAAAACTCGACCCCGTCGAGTCAGCATCTCTAGAACTCTTATACCACTATAACAGATCAGGATCCAATCGCTGCAGCTCCTCATGATCAATCCACGTGTTCTCCGTCTCCAATTTCCCTGTCCATTGAACTAAATACCTTCGGCGGCCACCGTCTTTAGTGGAAATAATCTCATCACCAAGTATTGCTTCAACCTTTTCCGCAGTGAGTAAGATAGGGATCTTTGGGAGTGGAGGTAGGCTAGGGCTTTCACAAGGTGGGTTCGCACAATGCTCTTTAGTTAGTGGATTGGAGGGGTTAAATTCGGGACCCTCAAAGGTTATCAGATCTTCAATGTTAAACATATGATTAATGTTAAAACTTTCAGGAAGATATAGCACATAAGCATTACTATTTATTTTTGAAGTTATTTTGAAAGGTCCTGCACTTCTCGCATGCAACTTTTTAACGGTCCCTTGTGGGAACTGTTCCGGGCGAATCTGAACCATTACAAGGTCTCCAACTTCAAATTCTTTGAGTCATTTCTTGAGATATGCATGCAGTTTATAATTAGCATTGCTTTGTTTAATTTTTTTATTAATTTCCTTATGCAACTCTTGGAGATAGGATGCAAATGCAGATGCAGACTTAGATACTCTATACTTATGACTCATAGGAATCAAATCTATTAGCTGTCTAGGTTGGTATCCGTAAACAATTTCGGCGGAACTTAGACTTGTAGTTCGATTGACAAAATTGTTGTAGGTAAACTCAGCTAAAGGCAATTTGGAATCTCAATCCCGGATATTTTCTCCTACCAAGGTCCTTAACAAATTTCCTAGACTTCTATTCACTACCTCCGTTTGTCCATCTGTCTGGGGATGGAAAGCAGTAGAAAATTGAAGTTTGATCCCCATCTTGTGCCTTAAGATTTTTCAGAAATAACTAGTAAACTTAACATCTCGATCTGACACAATAGTTTTGGGTAGTCCGTGGAGTCTAACGATTTCGTCAAAATACAATTTGGTGATCCTCGAAGCATCGAAAGTTTTGGAGCACGGGAGGAAGTGAGCCATTTTAGAGAATCAGTCTACTACTACACACACAAAGTCATGCTTTCTCACTGTTTTGGGTAACCCTAAAACAAAGTCCATGCTAACATCCTGCCATGGGCAGTTGGGTACCGTAAAGGGTGTGTAAAGTCCAGTCTTTTGCTTATGTTGTTTTGCTAACTGACAAGTGTGACATCTCTTCACTAACCTACTGATATCGCACTTAAGACTAGGCCAGAAAAATTGGTGCTCAACAACGGCGATGGTTTTGGTTTATCCAATGTCTTGCTAAACCTCCCGCGTGCAGTTCCTAAACAAGGAATTTTCTAAGCGAAGTGTTGGGGATGCAGAGCCTTTGGGACTTAAATAAGTATCCATCCTCTAAAAGGAAGTCATCAATTATACGTTCACTCCCATTAATTTATAATGCGTACATCTCTTTAAAGTCAGGGCAATCCATAAAACTAAAATTCTGATAAGAACTTAGAATATCGATTCCCTTACAGGAAAATTAATGGAATTAATAGATATTATGATTCATAGGAAGTTAAATATTTTGTGCATTCAGGAAACTAAGTGGGTTGGAGAGAAGGCTAAGGAAATTGATAGTTTAGAATTTAAACTTTGGTATTCGGGTGGGAGTCGTACTAGAAATGGTGTAGGTGTTATTATAGATAAGAGTTTAAATGATAATGTTATAAAAATTAATAGGATTGGAGATAGAATTATAGTTTTAAGGATTGTTGTTGATGATAAGATTGTTAATATTATAAGTGCTTATGCTTCTCAAGTAGGTTTAGATATGAGTTCTAAATTAAATTTTTGTAATGACTTAGAAGAATTAATATTAAAGATACATCTTGAAGAAAGAGTTTTTATTAGAGGATATTTAAATGGACATGTTGGTAGAGAGTTAGATGATTTTAAAAGCATTCATGGTGGCCATGGATTTGGAACGACGAATGAAGGTGGCAAGACCATTTTAGATTTTTGTTTAGCTTATGATTTTTCAATTGCTAATACCTTATTTAAGAAAAGGAATGAGCATCTCATCACTTATAAAAATGGGCATAGTATAACCCAGATTGACTATTTTCTTATTAGAAAATTAAATCGTTTAGATTGTAAAGTTATTCTGAGTGAAAATTTATGTACCCAACATCGATTATTAGTTTTAGACTTTAAGATAAAGGGACATAAAATAAAAAAAATAAAGTTAAACATTTTTCTAGGATTAGATGGGGGCATTTAAAGAATATTAACAAAAATATTTTTGAGAGTAAGATTTTAGATCTTAAGATTTTGTCTGTGCATGAGGATGCTAATGTTATGTGGGAAAAAGTGGCTAGTGATATTAAGAATATTGCAAAAGAGGTGCTTGGAGTATCAAAGGGAAAAGCTCCTAATAGTAAAAATAGTTGGTGGTGGAATTCAAATGTGCAAGAAATGATTAAAAATAAGAAGATTTGTTATAAAAATTGGTTTAATTTTAAAAATTCTGATAATTGGAAAATATATAAAGTGGCTCGTAAGGATTCTAAGAAAGCAATATGCGATGCAAAGACATTAGACTTTAGTGATTTATATAATAGATTAAATACTAAGGAGGGAGAAAGATATATGTATAAATTAGCCAAACAAAGAGATAGGAGTAAGGATTTAGTTCAAGGTGTATTAAGGATGAAGATCAAAAAATACTTTTCTTAGAAAATGATATTCAACAAAGGTGGGTGAGATATTTTGCTAAGCTTTTTAATGAAGGTTGTGTAAATAAGATTGATTATAGTGACCTTAGCACCCTAAATAAAAATAAAGATTTTTGTTTTTATCGGCGTATTAGTAAAACTGAAGTTAGAGAGACTTTAAAGAAAATGAAGGGTGGAAAAGCTGTTGGACCTGATGATATTCCAATTGAGGTGTGGAAATGCTTAGGAGATGAAGGAATTTCTTGGCTTACTAAACTTTTTAATACTATTTTGAAGACTAAAAAGATGCCAATGAGTGTTAATTCATATTTTTAAGAATAAAGGTGATGAACAAGATTGTACGAATTATAGAGGTATTAAGTTAATGTGTCATACTTTAAAATTATGGGAGCGAGTTATGAAGCATAGGTTGCGGCGTGATACTAATGTTTCTCAAAATCAATTTGGATTCATGCCGGGTAGGTCAACTATGGAAGCCATACATTTATTGAGAGTTTTGATGGAGAAATATAAAGAAAATAAGGAGGATCTACATATGATATTTATTGATTTAGAAAAAAACATATGATAAAGTTCTAAGAGAAGTGCTATGGAGAGTTCTTGAAAAGAAAGGAGTCAATAATGCTTATATTCAAATCATTAAAGATATGTATGCAAAAGCTATTACTTGTGTTCAAACACAAGTTGGTTTGACCAAGTATTTCCCTATTTCGGTTGGGTTACATCAAGGATCAGCCTTAAGCCCATATCTTTTTGCTTTAGTCAAGGTGGTTTGACCAAGTATTTTCATTTTTGCTTTAGTCATGGATGCGCGTGGTGGATGATAACATTTTTATTTATTATTTATTGTGCCCCTTTTTAGACATGGTCACCTACAAGAAAAACATGCATATATATAAATATTTATGTACTACTACTTAAGCGCAAGTGCCCACAGCATAAATAATCCAAAGGGAAACACACCAAAACATTAAACAAATATGTAGAAAAAAAAATCCTGCATGTTTACGGGTTATACACCTAAGTGTATGAGGCTTGTGTGACATGTCACACTATAAACAGTGTTTGATTTTATTTTGGAATGAAGATGTTTAATCTTAATTCAAAAGTGATTTCACTTTAAGTTTATGACTCGAAGATTTTTATTTGACTTTTAAATGTTTTATATTTAGGAATGTTATGAAGAACCCATAAAGCAACCATTGCTTGATTTGAGGCAAGCCTGCCGCTTATGAGTCCTAAGATATAATGATGCAACCATTTCATTTTTTGGGATGAAATAATTTATCGTTGTATCAAAAGAACTTAGGTGATTTTTAGATGTTTGGGGGTTCTCATAGTGTTCGAATAAGAGAGAAGCATCTACCTAACAGGGTAAGGTAGACATACCTAAGAGTTATACTTAGTTCTTTGTGAAATTCACTCAATAGAGTATGATGCACTTCAATTTATGGATATCTCCTAGAAGGACATCTAAATGTTAAGTTTTAGTTATCATGAGGTTAGATCACTTGTTTTGTCAAATGAAAGAGTTTACTTAGAGTGTGAGTCTAAGAGGGAGATGTCAAATATATAGTTTTTTGGGCTAGATGTTGGAAGAATCCTCCTTAGCTTTTGAAGCTAGAGAGAAGGGAATGAAACTCATAGCTTGGTGGCTAAGAGTTGGAGAATTCCCCTTAGCTTTTGGTGCTAGGGAGAGTAAAATTTACTACAACGTAGATATTGAAGGAAATGAAATGAGACCTAAAACTTTGAGGCTAAGGAAATGAATGTTTTCTTTAGCTTTGAAGTTAAAGAAAAGGAAAGAAGATATCTAACATATAACTTTTAGGCCAACTATTGGAGAATTCTTCTTAGTTTTTGGAACTAGGAAGAGATGATTCTCTTTGCTTTTTGGAGCTAAAGAGAGAGATCCCCTACAACTTAAGAAAGATGGGTCATCAATTGATTTTTGGTCTAATAGGTGAGGAAGATTTGCAACTTTGAGGTTATAAATCAAGAGAAATTATCATTGAATTTTTATGTTCAATGATGGATATTTAGTTTGTTAAATATATGTAAAACAAATATTAGAGAATGATATGTAGATTTGGACTACAAATCAAGAATTCTTTAGACTTTTGGGTGTCCGAGGGATCTTCATTCATCTAATTTAAGCTAAGTGAATGAGAGGTTTTCCACAATTTTGTCTTGTAGGAGATGATGAAGGAAATGCAACTTAGAGGTTACAACTTCATGAATGCTCTTTGAATATTTTGGTGTTCAAAGAGAGGATTTTACCCTTCCAACTTGGGCTGGAAGAACAAGAGAGAATTTATGATTTATATTCTTATGCTTGAAGTAGAAATATTTGTTGATTTTGGTTCAACAAATAAATGATTTGGTATAGATTTCATTCACTCAACATGGGTCGAGTGAATATGGGAGTTTCATAAAACTTTTGAGTTGTGGAAAGAGAGAAATTTCTCTATAATTTTGTTTGTAGGAGAGAAGAAAATGCAGCTTAGAGGTTGCAAATTGGAGGGATTTCTTTGAATACTTTGATAATCAAAGATAGGTGATGATCTACCCAATTTGTATTTGGCAAATACAAAGAGATGACATGTAGGTTTGGGCTACAAGTCATCATGGATTTCTTTGAACCTTGAGGTGTCCAAAGAAAGATGTACACCCTTCCAATTTTGGTTTAGGAGGATAAAAGAAGTTTTAAATATTCTCCTACATTCTTGGCTTGTAGGAGATAGTGACTAGAATGCAACTTCGAGGTTGATAATTGGAGGAATCTCTTTGAACATTTGGGTTAAATGAATGGAGGAATAAAACTAGGATTTGAATCCTATGCTTTAGAAGGATTATTCATTGGTTTTATGCTCCAACGAAAAAGGTAGAAGAAACTTAGAATTTGGTTTAAAGCTCAAATGATTCATGCAATAATGTATTTGAAGCTTTTGGATGTTTCAAAACAACATGCATGATGGAGGATATTTGTTAGTTTTGTATCCTAACAAATGATGTGGAAGATCTTAGAATTTGGTTCTACGATCAAAAGACTTATGTATTATGACATTTGGAACCTTGAGGAGGCTCCAAAAGTCATGCATAAGAAAAGAGAGATGGTTGTTTGTTGATCTTGTGCTTCAATCAACAAACAAGGGATGAAATGAACCTAGGATTTGGCTCTAAGGTTGAAGGACTCATGTAGTGATATGTTTGAAGCTATGATGCACCGACTATTCTCCTCAAAGAGGTGTGCAATATCTAACACTTATTCGACAGGACACGGATCCGACATGCCCTCGACACATGTCGGACACGCCGAAAATATATCCGATTAAAATAAATCAAATACCAATTGGACACATGTGTTCGACACCTGTCCTAAATACTTTATGAATTTTTTAAAATATAATATCTTGTAATTTTTTATTTATTTAAAATATATTAAAATATAAAAACTTCCACATTACCAAATCAATCATTCGCATTCAATACCTCATTTATTGAATATTTTCATTTTCATTTCTCTTTGCCGGGTTGCAACTTTGGTTTCACAACAATGACATATGTCATCTCAACATTGATGTTTGATGCCATTATAATATCGACATTTCAAAACCTTCTTTGCATCAAAGTCTGACACTGTCTTGACATTGATGCTCAACGCTAACAATTTCTATATCCACAACTTAACAACTCATCTTTGTCCGACATCGTTTTAACATTGATGACACACATCCTCTTGACATTGATGCCTCCGATACTTTATTGCTTAACATTGATGCTCGACTCTCAACAGCGTTGTCGTCTCTTCTATCGATGCCTGATACTCAGCATCGACGCCCAACTCTATACATCATAATATTAATTTTTTGAAGGACAAATTCTAGTTAAATGATTTATTATTTCTAAATTATTTTTAATATTATACTTATTCGATTTTTATACATTATTTTTGAAATATGAAAATTATAATATCGTGTCCAACCCGTGTTTCCTATATTTTCAATAATTGACGCATCTCATGTCTATGTTGTGTTGTATCCGTGTCTGTGCATCATAGGTTTGTAGGCTTGAGGAACCTCAAATCATCATGCATGAGAGGAAGGTGTTCATTCGCTAATTTTGTGTTATCAACAAATGAAAAAGGAGACTTAAGATTTGTTCCTAAAGTCTTGATGATTTATGTAATGGAACATTTAGAGCCTTGGGGTAGCTCCAAATATCATACATTGAAGAGAAGTGCATTGAAAGAGAACTCTCAATCTGTACCAAGACTCATGCAATCAAGTGTTTGGAGTGTTGAGATGCTACAAATTATTCATGCACAAGAGGGATGAATGAATGTTTGTTGATTTTGGGCATCATAAAACAAATCATACGAATCAAAGGTTTTGACCTTAGAATTTGATAGTGTTTTTTGAGGCTCTCTAGAGGTCATTTGGGAACCTTTATGTGAGCTTTGAAAGCAATAATCAAGGAGATAATTCATTGGTTTTGTGTTCCAACAAATGAGGGAATGAATCTAGTATTTTGACCCTAAGATTACATAATTAATGCAATGAAGTGTTTGGAGCAATTGGGAGACTCTAAACATCATGCATGAGAGAGATGCGTGCTTGGAAGAAATTTTCCTGTTTTTTAGAGTGTTTTGGACTTAATTTGGAGAGGGAAGATTGATTCCTACGACTTCTACGAAGCTTTTAAGATCAAATTTGGTATGATTTAAAGAAACCTAGAAGAGTATGAATGTGAATTATCATTAGTATGAGTTTGATCATATGCTTAACTTGATTATCATTGCACTTAAACTTTTCAACTTGCAAATCACACTAATCATGCTTAGGGAACTTCAATATATGGAGTATGATCCATAGACCTTTGAAAGTCATGGAATACACCACCTTTGCTTTAGAAGCATTTAGAAATTAAGTAAGCATGCTTTTAGATTCACAAATTTAAGTAAACAATGAGCTAGCGAAAGACCCACAATGTGTGTTCATTCGGGATATGAACGATGCAATCTACCCATGCAAACTAATTTGATTCAGTGCGCAATCGTTTAGATTAGGCTTACTCATCATTTGTCTTTTCATTCTAAATTTGAGGAAGTATTGAATTCAAATGATTCTATTCATTTTTGGATTTGGAACTTGAACTTGAGGGTTCATGTAAGACCCCACTGTGTTTGTGAGCTTTCACAATCAATTGAATTCATTTCTAGACAATAATGAACATACAAGAATACACGAATTTGTGGAACTTACTATTTCTCCAAAATTATGGTGAAAAATAACATTTTTTTAAATATTATTTACAAGTAATCTGATCAACAAAATTTGATCTATGATACATCTAATATGGATGGTATTGGGATGCATTAACGTGTACAAAATCATTATAAGATTTGCACCATATCTTTAATGGAAGGGTAGTAGTGATCAGTATCATGAGAATATGAAGTTCATGATTTGTGATACATACTATCATAAAATAATCATCATATGGATATGATAGAAATCATGGTATTTTTGTGAATAATATGTTTTTTTTTTGTATATTGTGCTTGTAATGATTGTCATAATAATCATAGTTTGATTAATTATGATAATATGAGCCCATAAGATGATTCGACTATCAATTATGAGGGTGTTATTTTGATAATTCATGAGGAAGATGAAATTAGTGGGGGTTGGCATGAAAAACTTTGTTTAGGAGAGATTTTTTTGGCTAATTTGGAAATATTGAGACATTAAAGTTTTGACTATGGTAGGATAAAATTCATGGAGAGTAGCAAATTTGAGCTAGGGTTAGGCAAGTAAAATGCAGTTTCACGGGATGGATGACATTTAACTTGTGTTTTATATTTTTTTGCAGGGCGTTTTCATTAATCCTGCCTTCATTGAACCATTTGGACTCACACTGATAGAGGTTGGTTCCTGTATTTATGAATTATCCCTGGTTGATGATTTTCTTTGTTCCACCTGATTTTCGTTCGTCAATGGAGGAAATCTTAGTTATATTGTTATTATTTGGGCAGGCTGCAGCACACGGTCTGCCTATTGTAGCCACAAAAAATGGAGGTCCGGTGGATATTATTCGGGTTCGAATCATTCCATCACAGCTTTCAATCGATGCTTAAATACTTATAAAAAAATCTCAATTGTTGTTCAATCAGAATATACTTCATGCTGCTTTTTCAATTGTTTACGCATGTATTGCTCCAGGTACTTGACAACGGAATATTAGTTGATCCACATGATCAGGACAGTATTTCTTCGGCACTTTACAAGCTTGTTTCTGATAAGCAACTTTGGGCTCGGTGTCGGCAAAATGGATTGAAAAACATCCACCTTTTTTCTTGGCCAGAGCATTGCAAGACATACTTGTCTCGAATAGCTAGTTGCAAGCCAAGGCATCCTCAATGGAAAAGGAGTGAAGATGTACTTGAAAATTCGGACTCAGAATCTCCAGGTGATTCTCTACGGGATATTCAGGACATATCGCTGAACCTAAAGCTTTCAATAGAAGGTGATAAAACTGAAGAGAGTGGTAACCTGGATGCTTTGGATTCCGAAGAAAGCATTGCTGATAGAAAGACCAAATGGGAAAAGGCGGTCCTAAAATTGTCCAAAGGCGTTAGTAAAGTAACTCATAAGGCTGGATCTGGTGAGAAACACGATCAGAGCAGCAGTGCTAGCAAGTTACCTGCATTGAGAAGGAGGAAAAACATTTTTGTCATTGCTGTTGACTTTGATTCTGAGACAAGTGTTATTGAAATTATTCTTAAGATATTTGAGGCTGTACATAAGGAGAGGATATCTGGATCTATTGGGTTTGTACTATCAACAGCATTGACAATTTCGGAGATTTATTCCCTTCTGATTGCTGGAGGAATAGCTGCTACTGATTTTGATGCTTTCATTTGCAACAGTGGCAGCGATCTCTATTACCCATTTTCAGATTCAGAGGACTCGATTAATTCCTCTGATTTACCTTTTGAGCTTGATTTGGATTATCATTCGCAGATTGAGTATAGATGGGGTGGAGAAGGATTAAGAAGGACTTTAGTTCGTTGGGCTGCTTCTATCATTGACAAGAATGGTGCAAACGAGGAACAAGCAGTTGTTGAAGATGAAGATAGGTCTTCTAACTATTGTCACGCATTTAAACTGAAGAACCCTGCACTGGTATTTGTTTCTTGGATGACCATGTCAATAGTAACCATCTCGACAGCTTTAGGCTTTAACTACATGGACTATGTTTTCTTCTTCCAGGTTCCTCCTATTAAAGAGCTTCGTAAGTTGATGCGGATTCAGGCACTTCGTTGTCATGCTTTATATAGTTATGATGGAACAAAGCTACACGTGATTCCCATCCTGGCTTCTCGTTCTCAAGCTCTAAGGTACTATATAAATCAGTATGTTTTTTAGGTATGTTGGTTTGAGTCATGCATAAAATTCAATGGGCATTGTGGTTATCCATGAATCATGTGCCCATGTTATAACTTCCTAGACTGCTTTCACATGAAAATTTTGGTCATTAACTACTCACAAACTGTACTTGAAAATTTGCTTTGATTTATCATATTGAAAACTCTCTTTTTTATTATAACTATTTGTAACTGTTTCACACATTTTTTCACATTGTCATAACTTTTTTCTTGTCCTTCTCCAGTGAGGTTTGGCTACAATGCTCCATTAATTACCCCCTGCTAGCTCTTCTCCTCTCCCTTTTTAGTGTTCTGTGGTTTCATGCTTATTTGCAGCAAAATGATAGCATGCTGGGTAGCCTTTTTGAATTTGATTCAAATTGAGATTGATTTACTTTATAGTTCATTATTTTCACAAATATGTCATGAAATAAATGTGGCAAACCTGCCATATTGACTTTGTGCAGATTTACTTAACAATGTGAATATGTGGTGTCTTTGCTAGTAGCCAAATAGCCAGTCTATTTCTTTCTCCTGTCCTTGTTTGGACCTGCTCGTGCATTAGCTTGGGAGAAGGAGAAACACTAAGTAGTGGTTTGAGTATAATTATATATTGCTTTTAAATGTTATTCATACTTGTTAACAGCAATAAAACACCATCATGCAAAGCTCCCCGTAGAACGAGCGCATAATGCACAATGTTTTGCCCATCATTTTAAACTTGATATGTATGGTGTTAATATTATATGCCAGATCTATTGCAATGTAGTGGTCTGATAATGATAGGAACGAAATTTAGTGCAATGTTGTCAATAATTTTGGTTTTCCTTATCTCATTCCTTATTTTGCTTTCCTCTTTGCCTTATGTTAAATTCTGTCCACTTGTTGGCATGTATGAGTAATGAGTTTAGACTTGAAAGGCTGATAGTGGATGGCAACACCAAAGAAGAGGGAGGGGGGGGGGGGGGGGGGGGGTTTGAATTGGTGTTATTGATTTTTTTTTTAATAAATGATTTTAAAATTTTTTTGAGACAATTGTACAACAACATCAAGCCTTTATCCCACAACGCGTGGTTTCCTATATGAATGACTTTTCTCTATTAAATTTTGTCAAGAGTCAAATTATCATTTAAATCTAATAAAAAAAATCATTTCTAACATTTTTAACTAAGTCTTTTTAGGTTTAACTCTACATTTCTTAACATAGGCCAATCTAATTCATTTATTCTTTTAACTGGGTCATCAGAAGGTTGGCATTTTATGTGACCATATCATCTAAGGAGACTCTCTAATCTTATCTGCCATTAGAGCTACTCCAATATTTTCACATATATACTCGTTTCACATTCTATCTATAAGATTGAATCTACTCATCCACCTGAGCATCCTCAACTCTGCAACACTTAACATAATTTTGAGACATGTACTAAACTATGAAAATCAGTAAGATTGTTTTTTTTTCTTAAATGGAAAAAGAAGATTAACTAAGGTAACAAAAAATCATACGATAACTAGTGATGATGTTTGAATTGATCAATTATTACATAATATAAGTAGTTTGAAATATAGAGATCTATTACCAAAAGATAACATCATGATCTTCAACATTGTTATAAATAATGCATGAGATAAATTAGTGCAAAAAGTAAAAAATGCTGAAATAAAGTGCATAACAAAGAAAAAGGGGATGCAAATCATTTTTTATGTGGTTTAGCATTACCTCCTATATTAATGCCTCGAACTCTCCAACATAAGGATTCAGTACTTTATCTTTTAGCCACTATAGAGAGGAGAAGCCTATCTCTTTGACGGATAATAGAGAAGCCCTATATCCTTTTCAACTCTAATTGAGAAAACAGTTTTTCTAGTCCACCCGATAGTCTACACTTTCTTACAACAAAAAAAGCTTTGAGATCTCATCGACCTCTTACAATCTCAATCAAACAAAGATTTTCTACACTCACCACCAAACCTCTAAGGAATAAGATAGAAGAAATGTGGGATTTTCACACGTTGAGTTTTCCAATGAAAAGCACATGTAAATCTGCCTCAAATTACACCTCCCTTTTTTATTTTTCTTTAACACATATTCTTATGTTTTTTAAAAAGTTATTTATATTAAGTGCTCAAATAATAAATCCTAAGATAGGTTGATTTGTAAAATAATGGTCAATCATACAATATTATTTAAGTATCATATAATATGATTAGTTCCGACAGTTGAAAGTTATAAAAGTTTTCTATTTAATTGTCTAGTACGACTCACATTATAATGTATGATTAGTTTATATGCACTAATTGCCTTATTAAATTTCTACGGTTTAATTAAATTAATGTTGGAAGATGATCATAAAGTACAATATACATTATACAATATGATTAGTTCAAATTTGAATAATCTAATTCATGAAATAATCTTGTAATCACTTTTAATAAGAAATTAGTCATGATTCTTGATACATCATCACAAAATTATCTCGATTGGGCACGTATCTCGAGGCAAAATCAGTTTGGAAACTTCAAAAATTAAATTCAAGATCATATGAACTCTGATTTCAGCGAGCTTACATTCAAACTGAGCGTCTCGGAAATACGAATCCAACGACACCAAATTCGACCCAATCTGAGCCTAAATGAGTCCGAATCAAGGACCCGAAGCGCTGTTGGAAGGTTCAAACCGCAATTTGAGTTACCAAACGATCTCCGATTTTGACGAGCTTATACTCGAATCGAACAGCTCGACGAGACGAATCCAACGAGTCCAAGATCGCTGAATTCCGACATCATTAAGGCCTTCAAATGCCCCACGAACGGTGCATGATCAAAGGATTCAATATCGGCCGTCCATTCAAAACACTCCCAATTCGCCCTTGATCTCACGCCTATTTACGGGCTATGCCACTCCAGAAAAACTATAAATAGAGCCCTCATTCTACACCAAAGGGGAGAAGGAGAGAGAGAGAAGAAGAAGAGGAGAAAGGGGAAAAGGAGATTCCTTACCTCCTCGACCACCGCCGGAGCTCTTCCTGCCGCCTAAAGACGCCGGAACTCTGCCGGATTTTCAGGAAACGCAGGAATTCTGCACAACTTCCACGTGATGTTGAAATCCTTTCCAATTAACAATAGAGTTCCCTCCTGATGCCGAAACTCCGCCCAAGTGAAGCCGGAGTTCTCCTCTGCCACCCAAGACGTCGGACTTCTACCCGACGTCGGACCTTCACTCTTCGCCAAGTTTCTACCCGACGCGGGACTTCTACCGGTTATCGGACTTCGCTGGATGTCTATGCGAAGATGTATTTCTTTCCATTGATGGACTTCTACCTGACGCTGTCCTACTGATCTTCGTCGTCAGACTACAGTCCTTCCGACCTCTGTCGCCAGCCGACTACGGTCCTCCTGACTTACGTCGCCCGCCGACTACAGTCTTTCCGACATCCATCGCCCGTTGAATACGGTCCTCTTGACTTATGTCGCCCGCCGACTACAGTCTTTTCGACCTCCGTCGCCCGCCGACTACGGTCCTCCTGACTTACGTCGCCCGTCGACTACAGTCCTCCGTCGCCAGCTGACTACGGTCCTCCTGACCTACGTCGCCCGCCGACTGCAGTCCTTCTAACAAAGCGAACATGTCAATATTGATTCTTTGTATTTACATCATGTAATGTACTCCATAAGATGTACATCAAGCTAAGACCTTCCACTAAGGAAGGGCCTCATTTGTAATCGAATGCAATACTAGTGGATTCGTTCAAACTGGGCTAGGCCCTGTGGTTTTTCCCCCTTTTACAGGGGTTTTCCACGTAAAAATCTTGGTGTCTCATAAATGCTAGACCCTCTCTCCTTATTTGATTGCGTGCCTGATTTTCGTACAACACTAAGACGATAAACTTTATATTTCTCTACCGCCGCGAATATTCCTGGATGCTACAGTTTGGCGCCGTCTGTGGTAATGTGTTTCCCGACTGGGGGGGGGGGCAACTTTTGCTCCAATCTCAAAAGATCACTCATAGCATCAATATCATAAGAAGCAGATGCGGACTGGGGGGCAACTTTGACTCAAACCATGGTCAAATAGATCCTCTAATACCTTCAACACCAAGTTGATATTTCAGGAATATCCGAGCAAATGCAAGGATACTTCAAATCAATTACAAGCTTTATACAGTCCATTGTTGGACTTCTACTCCTCGAGCAAGGTCTTAACCTCGACCTCAAAAAGGCAGTAACGGTCTAAAAATAGACCATTCTTCACCTTTGATTCGGGATACACGCGGCATTCGCCCCCTCCCAATCAATGTAAAATCGATCCCAG